>LPNX010029118.1:0-11003 GCA_001517045.1 Pseudotsuga menziesii | reverse complement strand
CATAAATTTGGATGCCAATTTGATCAACAAGCGTGCATGCAAACTTTTGACACATTCCAAAATATTTTCACCCGCTTTAAGCCCAACCTTAGCAAAACCGAACAACAAAGTTTGACGTTTGATTAATTTCTCAAAATAAAAATTTAATCATCGATTTAAATCCGCATTTGGAAAATAAGAGTGCATGCCAAATTTCACGATGCTGATAACTATTTTCGCCATCTTTAAGCCAAACCCTAACAAAACTGCATGATGCAGTCTCAGCTTTGACCAGATTCTTAGAATGTAAACCTGATCATATGTTTGGATGCATATTGGATAGACAAGCATGCACGCCAACTTTCGTGACGTTTCAAGCTATTTTGACACCCTTTAAGCCCAACCCTGTTGAAACTGCACGACGGAGTTTCCCTTTCGAGCAGTTTCTTAAAATTTAAATTTGATAATAAATTTGGATGCCAATTTGATCAACAAGCGTGCATGCAAACTTTTGAGACATTCCAAAATATTTTCACCCCCTTTAAGCCCAACCTTAGCAAAACCACACAACGAAGTTTCACGTTTGACTAATTCTCAAAATTAAAATTTAATCATAGATTTAAATCCGCATTTGGAAAATAAGAGTGCATGCCAACTTTCACGATGTTGAGAGCTATTTTCGCCATCTTTAAGCCAAACCCTAACAAAACTGCATCATGCAGTCTCAGCTTTGACTAGATTCTTAGAATTTAAACCTGATCATATGTTTGGATGCATATTGGATAGACAAGCATGCACGCCAACTTTCGCGACGTTTAAAGCTATTTTGACCCCCTTTAAGCCCAACCTTGTTGAAACCGCACGACGAAGTTTCCCTTTCGAGCAGTTTCTTAGAATTTAGATTTGATCATAAATTTGGATGCCAATTTGATCAACAAGCGTGCATGGAAACTTTTGAGACATTCCAAAATATTTCCACCCCCTTTAACCCCAACCTTAGCAAAACCGCACAACGAAGTTTCACGTTTGATTAATTTCTCAAAATTAAAATATAATCATAGATTTAAATCCACATTTGGAAAATAAGAGTGCATGCCAACTTTCATGATGTTGAGAGCTATTTTCGCAATCTTTAAGCCAAACCCTAACAAAACTGCAGGATGCAGTCTCAGCTTTGACCAGATTCTTAGAATTTAAACCAGATCATATGTTTGGATGCATATTGGATAGACAAGCATGCACGACAATTTTCACGAAATTTCAAGCTATTTTCACCCCCTTTAATCCCAACCATGTTGAAACCACACGACGGAGTTTCCCTTTCGAGCACTTTCTTTGAATTTAAATTTGATCATAAATTTGGATGCCAATTTGATCAACAACCGTGCATGCAAACTTTTGAGACATTCCAAAATATTTTCACCCCCTTTAAGCCCAACCTTAGCAAAACCGCACAACGAAGTTTCGCGTTTGACTAATTTCTCAAAATTAAAATTTAATCATAGATTTAAATCCGCATTTGGAAAAGAAGAGTGCATGCCAACTTTCACGATGTTGAGAGCTATTTTTGCCATCTTTAAGCCAAACCCTAACAAAACTGCATGATGCAGTCTCAGCTTTGACCAGATTATCAAAATTTAATCCTGATCATATGTTTGGATGCATATTGGATAGACAAGCATGCATGCGAACTTTCATGACGTTTCAAGCTATTTTGACCCCCTTTATGCCCAACCCTGTTGAAACTGCACGACGGAGTTTCCCTTTCGAGCAGTTTCGTAGAATTTAAATTTGATCATAAATTTGGATGCCAATTTGATCAACGAGCACGCATGCAAACTTTTGAGGAATTCCAAAATATTTTCACCCCCTTGAAGCCCAACCTTAGAAAAACCGCACAACGAAGTTTCACGTTTGACTAATTTCTCAAAATTAAAATTTAATCATAGATTTAAATCCACATTTGGAAAATAAGAGTGCATGCCAACTTTCACGAAGTTGAGAGCTATTTTCGCCATCTTTAAGCCAAACCCTAACAAAATTGCATGATGCAGTCTCAGCTTTCACCAGATTCTTAGAATTTAAACCTGATCATATGTTTGGATGCATATTGGATAGACAAGCATGCACGCCAATTTTTGCGACGTTTCAAGCTATTTTGACCCCCTTTAAGTCCAACCCTGTTGAAACCGCACGACGGAGTTTCCCTTTCGAGCAGTTTCGTAAAATTCAAGTTTGATCATAAATTTGGATGCCAATTTGATCAACAAGCGTCCATGAAAAATTTTGAGGCATTCCAAAATATTTTCACCCCCTTGAAGCCCAACCTTAGAGAAACCGCACAACGAAGTTTCATGTTTGACTAATTTCTCAAAATTAAAATTTAATCATAGATTTAAATCCGCATTTGGAAAATAAGAGTGCATGCCAACTTTCACGATGTTGAGAGCTATTTTCGCCATCTTAAAGCCAAACCCTAACAAAAGGGCATGATGCAGTCTCAGCATTGACCAGATTCTTAGAATTGAAACCTGATCATATGTTTGGATGCATATTGGATAGACAAGCATGCACGCCAACTTTCATGACGTTTCAAGCTATTTTGACCCCCTTTAAGCCCAACCCTGTTGAAACCGCACGACGGAGTTTCTCTTTCGAGCAGTTTCTTAAAATTTAAATTTGATCATAAATTTGGATGCCAATTTGATCAACAAGCGTGCATGCAAACTTTTGAGACATTCCAAAATATTTTCACCCCCTTTAAGCCCAACCTTAGCAAAACCGCACAACGAAGTTTCACGTTTGACTAATTTCTCAAAATTAGAATTTAATCATAGATTTAAATCCGCACTTGGAAAATAAGAGTGCAGGACAACTTTCACGATGTTGAGAGCTATTTTCGCCATCTTTAAGCCAAACCCTAATAAAACTGCATGATGCAGTCTCCATTTTGACAAGTTTCTTAGAATTTAAACCTGATCATATGTTTGGATGCATATTGGATAGACAAGCATGCACGCCAACTTTCGCAACGTTCCAAGCTATTTTGATCCCCTTGAAATCCAACCCTATTGAAACCGCACGACGGAGTTTCCCTTTCGAGCAGGTTCTCAGAATTCAAATTTGATCATAAATTTGGATGCCAATTTGATCAACAAGCATGCAATCAAACTTTTGAGAGATTCCAAAATATTTTCACCCCCTTTAAGCCCAACCTTAGCAAAACCGCACAACGAAGTTTCACGTTTGACTAATTTCTCAAAATTAAAATTTAATCATAGATTTAAATCCGCATTTCGAAAATAAGAGTGCATGCCAACTTTCACGATGTTGAGAGCTATTTTTCGCCATATTTAAGCCAAACCCTAACAAAACTGTATGATGCAGTCTCAGCTTTGACCAGATTCTTAGAATTTAAACCTGATCATATGTTTGGATGCATATTGTATAGACAAGGATGCACGCCAACTTTCGCGACGTTTCAAGCTATTTTGACCCCCTTTAAGCCCAACCCTGTTGAAACCGCACGACCGAGTTTCCCTTTCGAGCAGTTTCTCAGAATTTAAATTTGATCATGAATTTGGATGCCAATTTGAACAACAAGCATGCATGCAAATTTTTGAGACATTCCAAAATATTTTCAGCCCCTTTAAGCCCAACCTTAGGAAAACCGCACAACGAAGTTTCACGTTTGACTAATTTCTCAAAATTAAAATTGAATCATAGATTTAAATCCGCATTTGGAAAATAAGAGTGCATGCCAACTTTCATGATGTTGAGAGCTATTTTCGCCATCTTTAAGCCAAACCCTAACAAAACTGCATGATGCAGTCTCAGCTTTGACCAGATTCTTAGAATTTAAACCTGATCATATGTTTGGATGCATATTGGATAGACAAGCATGCACGCCAACTTTCGCGATGTTTCAAGCTATTTTGACCCCTTTTAAGCCCAACCCTGTTGAAACCAAACGACGGAGTTTCCCTTTCGAGCAGTTTCTTAGAATTTAAATTTGATCATAAATTTGGATGCCAATTTGATCAACAAGCGTGCATGGAAACTTTTGAGACATTCCAAAATATTTTCACCCCCTTTAAGCCCAACCTTAGCAAAACCGCACAACGAAGTTTAACGTTTGACTAATTTCTCAAAATTAAAATTTAATCATAGATTTAAATCCGCATTTGGAAAATAAGAGTGCATGCCAACTTTCACGATGTTGAGAGCTATTTGCACCATCTTTAAGCCAAACTCTAACAAAACTGCATGATGCAGTGTCAGCTTTGAACAGATTCTTAGAATTTAAACCTAATCATATGTTTGGATGCATATTGGATAGACAAGCATGCACGCCAACTTTCGCGACGTTTCAAGCTATTTTCACCCCCTTTAAGCCCAACCCTGTTGAAACCGCACGACGAAGTTTCCCTTTCGAGCAGTTTCTTAGAATTTAGATTTGATCATAAATTTGGATGCCAATTTGATCAACAAGCGTGCATGGAAACTTTTGAGACATTCCAAAATATTTCCACCCCCTTTAACCCCAACCTTAGAAAAACCGCACAACGAAGTTTCACGTTTGATTAATTTCTCAAAATTAAAATATAATCATAGATTTAAATCCACATTTGGAAAATAAGAGTGCATGCCAACTTTCATGATGTTGAGAGCTATTTTCGCAATCTTTAAGCCAAACCCTAACAAAACTGCAGGATGCAGTCTCAGCTTTGACCAGATTCTTAGAATTTAAACCAGATCATATGTTTGGATGCATATTGGATAGACAAGCATGCACGACAATTTTCACGAAATTTCAAGCTATTTTCACCCCTTTTAATCCCAACCATGTTGAAACCACACGACGGAGTTTCCCTTTTGAGCAGTTTCTTAGAATTTAAATTTGATCATAAATTTGGATGCCAATTTGATCAACAAGCGTGCATGGAAACTTTTGAGACATTCCAAAATATTTTCACCCCCTTTAAGCCCAACCTTAGCAAAACCGCACAACGAAGTTTAACGTTTGACTAATTTCTCAAAATTAAAATTTAATCATAGATTTAAATCCGCATTTGGAAAATAAGAGTGCATGCCAACTTTCACGATGTTGAGAGCTATTTTCGCCATGTTTAAGCCAAACACTAACAAAACTGCATGATGCAGTCTCAGCTTTGACCAGATTCATAGAATTTAAACCTTATCATATGTTTGTATGCATATTGGATAGACAACCATGCACACCAACTTTCACGACGTTTCAATCTATTTTTACCCCCTTTAAGCGCAACCCTGTTGAAACCGCACGACGGAGTTTCCCTTTCGAGCAGCTTCTTAGAATTTAAATTTGATCATAAATTTGGATGCCAATTTGATCAACAAGAGTGCATGCAAACTTTTGAGACATTCCAAAATATTTTCACCCCCTTTAAGCCCAACCTTAGCAAAACCGCACAACGAAGTTTCACGTTTGACTAATTTCTCAAAATTAAAATTTAATCATAGATTTAAATCCGCATTTGGAAAATAAGAGTGCATGCCAACTTTCACGATGTTGAGAGCTATTTTCGCCATCTTTAAGCCAAACCCTAACAAAACTGCATGATGCAGTCTCAGCTTTGACCAGACTCTTAGAATTTAAACCTGATCATATGTTTCGATGCATATTGGATAGACAAGAATGCACGCCAACTTTCGGTACGTTTCAATCTATTTTGACCCCCTTTAAGCCCAACCCTGTTGAAACCGCACGACGGAGTTTCCCTTTCGAGAAGTTTCTTAGAATTTAAATTTGATCATAAATTTGGATGCCCATTTGATCAACAAGCGTGCATGCAAACTTTTGAGACATTCCAAAATATTTTTACCCCCTTTAAGCCCAACCGTAGCAAAACCGCACAACGAAGTTTCACGTTTGACTAATTTCTCAAAATTAAAATTTAATCATAGATTTATATCCGCATTTGGAAAATAAGAGTGCATGCCAACTTTCACGATGGTGATAGCTATTTTCGCCATCTTTAAGCCAAACCCTAACAAAACTGCATGATGCAGTCTCAGCTTTCACCAGATTTTTAATATTTAAACCTGATCATATGTTTCGATGCATATTGGATAGAAAAGCATGCACGCCAACTTTTGCGACGTTTCAAGTTATTTTGACCCCCTTTAAGCCCAACCTTAGCAAAACCGCACAACGAAGTTTCACGTTTGACTAATTTTTCAAAATTAAAATTTAATCATAGATTTATATCCGCATTTGGAAAATAAGAGTGCATGCCAACTTTCATGATGTTGAGAGCTATTTTCGCCATCTTTAAGCCAAACCCTAACAAAACTGCATGATGTAGTCTTAGCTTCGACCATATTCTCAGAATTTAAACCTGATCATATGTTTGGATGTATATTGGATAGACAAGCATGCACGCCATCTTTCACGACGTTTCAAGCTATTTTGACCCCCTTTAACCACAACCCTGTTGAAACTGCATGACGAAGATTCCCTTTCGAGCAGTTTCTTAGAATTTAAATTTGATCATAAATTTGGATGCCAATTTGATCAACAAGCGTGCATGCAAACTTTTGAGACATTCCAAAATATTTCCACCCCCTTTAAGCGCAACCATAGAAAAACCGCACAGCGAAGTTTCACGTTTACTAATTTCTCAAAACTAAAATTTAATCATAGATTTAAATCTGCATTTGGAAAATAAGAGTGCATGCCACCTTTCATGATGTTGAGAGCTATTTTCGCCATCTTTAAGCCAAACCCTAACAAAAATACATGATGCAGTCTCAGCTTTGACAAGATTATTAGAATTTAAACCTGATCATATATTTGGATGCATATTGGATAGACAAGCATGCACGCCAACTTTTGCGATGTTTCAAGCTATTTTGACCCCCTTTAGGACCAACCTTGTTGAAACCGTACGACGGAGTTTCCCTTTCGAGCAGTTTCTTAGAATTTAAATTTGATCATAAATTTGGATGCCAATGTGATCAACAAGCATGCATGCAAACTTTTGAGACATTCCAAAATATTTTCACCCCCTTTAAGCCCAACCTTAGCAAAACAGCACAACGACGTTTCACGTTTGTCTAATTTCTCAAAATTAAAATTTAATCATAGATTTAAATCCGCATTTGGAAAATAAGAGTGCATGCGAACTTTCACGATGTTGAGAGCTATTTTCTCCGTCTTTAAGCCAAACCCTAACAAAACTGCATGATGCAGTCTCAGCTTTGACCAGATTCTCAGAATTTAATCCTGATCATATGTTTGGATGCATATTGGATAGACATGCATGCATGCCAACTTTCGTGACGTTTCAAGCTATTTTGACCCCCTTTATGCCCAACCCTCTTGAAACTGCACGACGGAGTTTCCCTTTCGAGCAGTTTCATAGAATTCAAGTTTGATCATGAATTTGGATGCCAATTTGATCAAAAAGAGTGCATGCAAAATTTTGAGGCATTCCAAAATATTTTCACCCCCTTGAAGCCCAACCTTAGAAAAACCGCACAACGAAGTTTCATGTTTGACTAATTTCTCAAAATTAAAATTTAATCATAGATTTAAATCCGCATTTGGAAAACAGGAGTGCATGCCAACTTTCACGATATTGAGAGCTATTTTCGCCATCTTTAAGCCAAATCCTAAGAAAAGGGCATGATGCAGTCTCAGCTTTGACCAGATTCTTAGAATTTAAACCTGATCATATCTTTCGATGCATATTGGATAGACAAGCATGCATGCCAACTTTCACGACGTCTCAAGCTATTTTGACCCCCTTTAAGCCCAACCCTGTTGAAACCGCACGATGGAGTTTGCCTTTCGAGCAGTTTCTTAGAATTGAAATTTGATCATAAATTTGGTTGCCAATTTGATCAATAAGCGTGCATGCAAACTTTTGAGACATTCCAAAGTATTTTCACCCCCTTTAAGCCCAACCGTACCAAAACCGCACAACGAAGTTTCACGTTTGACTAATTTCTCAAAATTAAAATTTAATCATAGATTTAAATCCGCATTTTGAAAATAAGAGTGCATGCCAACTTTCATGATGTTCGGAGCTATTTTCGCCATCTTTAAGCCAAACCCTAACAAAACTGCATGATGCAGTCTCAACTTTAACCAGATTCTTAGAATTGAAACCTAATCATATGTTTGGATGCATATTGGATAGACAAACATGCACGCCAACTTTCGTGACGTTTAAAGCTATTTTTACCCCCTTTAAGCCCAACCCTATCGAAACCGCACGACGGAGTTTCCCTTTCGAGCAGTTTCTCAGAATTTAAATTTCATCATAAATTTGGATGCCAATTTGATCAACAAGTGTGCATGCAAACTTTTGAGAGATTCCAAAATATTTTCACCCCCTTTAAGCCCAACCTTAGCAAAACCGCACAACGAAGTTTCACGTTTGACAAATTTCTCAAAATTAAAATTTAATCAGAGATTTAAATCCGCATTTGGAAAATAAGAGTGCATGCCAAATTTCACGATGTTGAGAGCTATTTTCGCCATCTTTAAGCCAAACCCTAACAAAACAGCATGATGCAGTCTCAGCTTTGACTAGATTCTTAGAATTTAAACCTGATCATATGTTTGGATGCATATTGGATAGACAAGCATGCACGCCAACTTTCACGACATTTCATGCTATTTTGACCCCCTTTAAGCCCAACCCTGTTGAAACCGCACGACGGAGTTTCCCTTTCGAGCAGTTTCTTAGAATTTAAATTCGATCATAAATTTGGATGCCAATTTGATCAACGAGCGTGCATGCAAACTTTTGAGACATTCCAAAATATTTTCACCCCCTTTAATCCCAACCTTAGCAAAAACGCACAACGAAGTTTAACGTTTGACTAATTTCTCAAAATTAAAATTTAATCATAGATTTAAATCCGCATTTGGAAAATAAGAGTGCATGCCAACTTTCACGATGTTGAGAGCTATTTTCGCCATCTTTAAGCCAAACCCTAACAAAACTGCATGATGCAGTCTCAGCTTTGACCAGAATCATAGAATTTAAACCTCATCATATGTTTGTATGCATATTGGATAGACAAGCATGCACGCCAACTTTCGCGACGTTTCAATCTATTTTTACCCCCTTTAAGCCCTACCTTGTTGAAACCCCACGACGGTGTTTCCCTTTCGAGCAGTTTCTTAGAATTTAAATTTGATCATAAATTTGGATGCCAATTTGATCAACAAGCATGCATGCAAAATTTTGAGACATTCCAAAATATTTTCACCCCCTTTAAGCCCAACCTTAGCAAAACTGCACAACGAAGTTTCACGTTTGACTAATTTCTCAAAATTAAAATTTCATCAGAGATTTAAATCCACATTTGGAAAATAAGAGTGCATGCCAACTTTCACGATGTTGAGAGCTATTTTCGCCATCTTTAAGCCAAACCCTAACTAAACTGCATGATGCAGTCTCAGCTTTGACCAGATTCTTAGAATTTAAACCTGATCATATGTTTGGATGCATATTGGATAGACAACCATGCACGCCAACTTTCGCGACGTTTCAAGCTATTTTGACCTTCTTTAAGCCCAACCCTGTTGAAACCGTACGACGGAGTTTCCCTTTCGAGCAGTTTCTTAGAATTTAAATTTGATCATAAATTTGGATGCCAATTTGATCAACAAGCATGCATGCAAACTTTTGAGACATTCCAAAATATTTTCACCCCCTTTAAGCCCAACCTTAGCCAAAACCGCATAATGAAGTTTCACGTTTGACTAATTTCTCAAAATTAAAATTTAATCATAGATTTAAGTCCGCATCTGGAAAATAAAAGTGCATGCCAACTTTCACGATGTTGAGAGCTATTTTTGCCATCTTTAAGCCAATCCCTAACAAAACTGCATGATGTAGTCTCAGCTTTGACCAGATTCTTAGAATTTAAACCTGATCATATGTTTGGATGCATATTGGATAGACAAGCATGCACGCCAACTTTCGCGACGTTTCAAGCTATTTTGACCCCCTTTAGGCCCAACCCTGTTGAAACCGCACGACGGAGTTTCCCTTTCGAGCAGTTTCTTAGAATTTAAATTTGATCATAAATTTGGATGCCAATTTGATCAACAAGCGTGCATGCAAACTTTTGAGACATTCCAAAATATTTTCACCCCCTTTAAGCCCAATCTTAGCAAAACCGCACAACGAAGTTTAACGTTTGACTAATTTCTCAAAATTAAAATTTAATCATAGATTTATATCCGCATTTGGAAAATAAGAGTGCATGCCAACTTTCATGATGTTGAGAGCTATCTTCGCAATGTTTAAGCCAAACCCTAACAAAACTGCATGATGCAATCTCAGCTTTGACCAGATTCTAAGAATTTAAACCTGATCATATGTTTGTATGCATATTGGATAGACAAGCATGCACGCCAACTTTCGCAACGTTTCAATCTATTTTCTCCCCCTTTAAGCCCAACCCTGTTGAAACCGCACGATGGAGTTTCCCTTCAAGCAGTTTCTCAGAATTTAAATTTGATCATAAATTTGGATGCCAATTTGATCAACACGCATGCATGCAAACTTTTGAGACATTGCAAAATATTTTCACCACCTTTAAGCCCAACCTTACCAAAACCGCACAACGAAGTTTCACATTTGACTAATTTCTCAAAATTAAAATTTAATCATAGATTTAAATCCGCATTTGGAAAATAAGAGTGCATGCCGACTTTCACGATGTTGAGAGCTATTTTCGCCATCTTTAATCCAAACCCTAACAAAACTACATGATGCAGTCTCAGCTTTGACCAGATTCTTAGAATTTAAACATGATCATATGTTTGGATGCATATTGGATAGACAAGCATGCACGCCAAGTTTCGTGACGTTTCAAGCTATTTTTACCCCCTTTAAGCCCAACCCTATCGAAACCGCACGACGGAGTTTCCCTTTCGAGCAGTTTCTTAGAATTTAAATTTGATCTTAAATTTGGATGCCAATTTGATCAACAAGCGTGCATGCAAACTTTTGAGA
>LPNX010029087.1:3084-116059 GCA_001517045.1 Pseudotsuga menziesii | reverse complement strand
AGATTTGTACAAGTGCTTCCTTTGAAAGGTTTGATCATTTTTGAGCGAATTCCACCTATGTTTCCTTCAAAAACAAATAAGGTTTCTACTAATTTTTTAAGTTCTATCATTGCATCATTGTACCTGAAGTAGCCTAGGGGTCCAATTAACATGCAAATACATCCTTTCAGCAAACCCAATTTGAAAACATAAAGCACGATTTTGTTTCGCTAAACCCACTCAACTACAATAACTCAATACAACTGTTTGACATTGCTTATCATGCAGAAATGCACGAGATCTATATTCAGAAAGTATAAATACCTTTAAAATGACAAGTCTAACAACAAATTCCTCTATAAATTTCATAAAATGAAAAACTAACAAACACAGATACTAACCTTTGTAAGATTTGGACTTATGTCCAGCACTCGCTTCAGTCCATCATCTGTAATCTTCTTGCACTCCACTAAACTCAAATTTCGTAGACGACCTTGAGACCTCCCAACAAGATCTAAGAGGGCATCATCAGTGAGCCTTCTGCTTAGAGGATAATCCACATGTATATTTTGCCATAGAGAAGGCTCATCTTTCACCGCAGTATGCAAGTATGCAAGGACTTGCAAACTTTTTCAACTGAAATAAGATCTTGCACGTCCAAATACGGAAGGCTTAATAAAAGCCAAAAATGGGGTCTTACTCTTTATAGTTCATCGCTGCAAGCTTCTATACTTCCCAAATCAGCCTCAGTTCCACCCTGATCTATCTGGCAAGAACCATAACAAGCTGATGCCTTCATAGAAATATCTCCCAAAGCATCTTGCACTCGAATTTTACCAGTGTAATCCGTATCTTTTGCAGGGCTCTCTTGCTTTCTATCATTACTTTCCTCCATTTGTCTGGGGAATCCTGCTTCACCAGAAGCTTGGAAGTCTCCCAATAACGCACCATCTTTCAAGGATGTCAAATAAGCGCCCTTGTAGCTCCAGTCTACTGATTCTATTTTGTTGAGCAATTCATCGTGCTTAACTGATTCGTAATATTCATAACAAGACACCCTATCAAAAGCAGTAGCTCGACGCAAAACCCGTGGTGCTTCAAACGTATCCCAACAAATGGGTTCATTCAGATTAGGAGGCAACGGCTCCCAAGTAGTTTTATACGGTCTATCATTACTTTCCTCCAGCTCTCTTAAGATGCCTGTTTCAATATAAGCTTGGAAATCTCCTAATAACGAACCATCTTTCATGGATGTCAAATGAGCTTCCTTGTAGCTAGGGTCTGCTAATTCTATTTTGTCAAGTAATTCATCCTGCTGAATTGATTCGTAATCTTCATCACAAGACACCGCATCACAAGCAATAGCTCGAGGTTTAACCCGTGTTGTTTCAATGGCGTCCCAACAAATGGGTTCATAATCTCCATAGTGATTTAATTCATTCAGATTAGGAGGTTCATAGGAAGGCACCGGCGCCCAAGTAGCTTTATGCCAATCAGAATCCTCCTGCTGAATTGATTCGTAATCTTCATCAGAAGACACCGCATCAGAAGCAATACCTCGAGGCTTAACCCGTGTTGTTTCAATGGCGTCCCAACAAATGGGTTCATAATCTCCATAGTGACTTAATTCATTCAGATTAGGAGGCTCATAGGAAGGCACCGGCGCCCAAGCAGCTTTATGCCAATCAGAATCCTCTTGCTGATATGATTCGTAATCTTCATCACAAGACACCACATCAGAAGCAATACCTCGAGGCATAACCTGTGTTGTTTCAATGGCGTCCCAACAAATGGGTTCATAATCTCCAAAGTGACCTAATTCATTCAGATTAGGAGGTTCATAGGAAGGCACCGGCGCCCAAGTAGCTTTATGCCAATCAGAATCCTGCTGCTGAATTGATTCGTAATCTTGATCACAAGACACCACATCAGAAGCAATAGCTCGAGGCTTAACCCGTGTTGTTTCAATGGCGTCCCAACAAATGGGTTCATAATCTCCATAGTGACTTAATTCATTCAGATTAGGAGGTTCATAGGAAGGCAACGGCGCCCAAGTAGCTTTATGCCAATCAGAATTCTCCTGCTGAATTGATTCGTAATCTTTATCACAAGACACCACATCCCGTGTTGTTTCAATGGCGTCCCAACAAATGCGTTCATAATCTCTATAGTGACTTAATTCATTCAGATTAGGAGGTTCATAGGAAGGCACCGGCGCCCAAGTAGCTTTATGCCAATCAGAATCCTGCTGCTGAATTGATTTGTAATCTTCATCATAAGACACCACATCAGAAGCAATAGCTCGAGGCTTAACCCGTGTTGTTTCAATGGCCTCCCAACAAATGGGTTCATAATCTCCATAGTGACTTAATTCATTCAGATTAGGAGGTTCATAGGAAGGCACCGGCGCCCAAGTAGCTTTATGCCAATCAGAATCCTCGTGCTGAATTGATTGGTAATCTTCATCACAAGACACCACATGAGAACCAATAGCTCGAGGCTTAACCCTTGTTGTTTCAATGGCGTCCCAACAAATGGGTTCATAATCTCCATAGTGACTTAATTCATTCAGATTAGGAGGTTCATAGGAAGGCACCGGCGCCCAAGTAGCTTTATGCCAATCAGAATCCTTCTGCTGAATTGATTCGTATTCTTCATCACAAGACACCGCATCAGAAGCAATACCTCGAGGCTTAACCCGTGTTGTTTCAATGGCGTCCCAACAAATGGGTTCATAATCTCCATAGTGACTTAATTCATTCAGATTAGGAGGTTCATAGGAAGGCACCGGCGCCCAAGTAGCTTTATGCCAATCAGAATTCTCCTGCTGAATTGATTCGTAATCTTCATCACAAGACCCCGCATCAGAACCAATACCTCGAGGCTTAACCCGTGTTGTTTCAATGGCGTCCCAACAAATGGGTTCATAATCTCCATAGTGACTTAATTCATTCAGATTAGGAGGTTCATAGGAAGGCACGGGCGCCCAAGTAGCTTTATGCCAATCAGAATCCTCTTGCTGAATTGATTCGTAATCTTCATCACAAGACACCACATCAGAAACAATAGCTCGAGGCTTAACCCGTGTTGATTCAATGGCGTCCCAACAAATGGGTTCATAATCTCCATAGTGACTTAATTCATTCAGATTAGGAGGTTCATAGGAAGGCACCGGCGCCCAAGTAGCTTTATGCCAATCAGAATCCTCGTGCTGAATTGATTGGTAATCTTCATCACAAGACACCACATGAGAACTAATAGCTCGAGGCTTAACCCTTGTTGTTTCAATGGCATCCCAACAAATGGGTTCATAATCTCCATAGCGACTTAATTCATTCAGATTAGGAGGTTGATAGGAAGGAACCCGCGCCCAAGTAGCTTTATGCCAATCAGAATCCTCCTGATGAATTGATTCGTAATCTTCAACACAAGACACCACATCAGAAGCAATAGCTCGAGGCTTAAACCGTGTTGTTTCAATGGCGTCCCAACAAATGGGTTCATAATCTCCATAGCGACTTAATTCATTCAGATTAGGAGGTTGATAGAAAGGCACCGGCACCCAAGTAGCTTTATGCCAATCAGAATCCTCCTGCTGAATTGATTCGTAATTTTCAACACAAGACATCACATCAGAAGCAATAGCTCGAGGCTTGACCCATGTTGTTTCAATGGCGTCCCAACAAATGGGTTCATAATCTCCATAGTGACTTAATTCATTCAGATTAGGAGGTTCATAGGAAGGCACCGGCGCCCAAGTAGCTTTATGCCAATCAGAATCCTCCTGCTGAATTGATTCGTAATCTTCATCACAAGACACCACATGAGAACCAATAGCTCGAGGGTTAACCCTTGTTGTTTTAATGGCGTCCCAACAAATGGGTTCATAATCTCCATAGTGACTTAATTCATTCAGATTAGGAGGTTCATAGGAAGGCACCGGCGCCCAAGCAGCTTTATGCTGGCCTGGACAAGTTTCGATGGCATTGCAATCAGAATCTTCCTTCGTCGTTTCTTTTGTCAAATCTGGACACATGTCACTGCAACAAGTAGTCTCTTCAAAATTCTCACCTTCGACCTGCAAAGTATTCATCCAATCGGCAGCAGCACGTAGCATGGCAGTACAATCGATACGGTCATTGCTCCCCAGGGAGGCAACCGTAAAATCCTCTCTGTCCTTCCAATTACCCGTCGAACCAGAACGTTCAATACGAAAATCAGTATTACTCAAAGAACATAAGTCGCCACTCTCTCTAGCAGAACCACTCATCCTAAAATCCTCACAACAACAGTTTCTCAAGGGACTGAGTTCACCAACACATCTAACAAAATCAATATTACCAGAATTAACATGCTCTTCGACCAAAATAACATTTCTACAGCCATCCATGTTCTCAGCGTTCGGATTTATAAATTCATTTAAAACAGAAACACTAGAATCTGAAATACCAGAAGCCAATTTTTTTCCCAACGAGCACGGAGGAATGTTTGATGCCATACCTTCTACAGATCACTATCGACAAAACACGGAATATTGAAAACTATATTTTCTCAAACCCTAAATTTTCCAAACCCCTTAAGATCTATTGTCCTGCAACCGCCCTAAAAATCAATAAAACCCTAAAACCCCCGCGCCTTTAAATTCAACACGGAAAGAAGCAACTGTTTTTTTTTTAACCGGCAAAATTTTCTTATATAGACACCTAGAACATGAAAATTAACTCAAATGAAGATAAAACTACTCAGATACCACGTTCTTTGAAGATGATATTGATGGTATTGATGTCAGATCTTCCCCAAAACTACACAACTGTATCTTTTCAGCAGCTCCCGTTAGAATCCTTGAAGCTCGATGGCCACCATAAAAGCCCTAGACAGTATCGATTCCAAATCTGGAAAAAAAAATCCCGAAAACCACCCAACTGAATCTTTTCAGCGACTCCCGTTAGTATCCTTGAAGCTCGTTGGCCACAATAAAAGCCATAAGCTCGTTGGCCACAATAAAAGCCATAGACAGTATCGATTCCAAATCTGAAAAAATGCTAGAACAGGCAACAAGCGGACGGTTTTGTAGGAGGGGAGAGGAGTTTGCCCGGATGGCTAAGCCCATGCAACTCACAGGATGGCATAATATATATCAATTTTTCGGATGAACAAATGCAAAATTCTGGATCTAAGAGTTCAAATTGAGGCTATTTAGGTCAGCTACTATGTGGACACACAACGTAAATCCCTCGCCACTGACCGTGTCGGGATTGAATGGTGGGATGGTCTTGGAGTTTGACTGTGATTCCAAGGCATTGTTCAACACCTACGTGGGCTTTGGTCTCTTACTCGGACTTGACCCTTGACTTAGTGCCCACATTGAATGGCTGGTATCATTCTTGCATGGTCTACTCACTTGCTTCTTCGGTACAACTTCCTTATTATTTGTAAGCAACTTATTAAATAAATAAATATAGTGTGGGGGTGTTGGTCCAGTTTGAGAGATACTTGCCTTAATTTTTTTTTAAGATTTCAAAAACAAATGGTTATTTAGTTAAAGCACTTGCTTATTAGGTACAAGTTCCTTATTCTTTGTAAACAACTTATTAAAAAAATAAATAAATATAGTGTGGGGTTGTTGTTCCACATTGACATATACTTATTTTAATTTTTTTTAGATTTGAAAAAAAAATGGTTATTTAGTTAAAGTTAGTGCGTGTGTGTGTAAGTTATGATGGTGGGATGAGTGATTTATGAGTTGGCTATTTAGTATTTGTCCAATTTGACATATATTTATTAGAATGTAATTTTTTGAGTTATGAAAGTAAGTTATTTAGACAAAGATAGTGCCTTTATGGGCAAGTCATCCATGGCTTGATGGGCAATTTGATACGAGAGAGGGTTTGGATGAGGGAAAAAATCAAATAATGTTAGAGAATTATTTAATCAAGAAGTATTAAAATTGATCTTGACTTTGGTGGTGTATTTTAGTTTTAGTTATAAGAAGAAAGTTAATTGGGTTAATGTAAAGGAGGTATTGTTTTAATTTTCAGCCATGTTTAAATTTTATAAAAGTGGTTACAAGATACTTGACTCTTGTAAAGGTGGTCACAATGGTGGTACAATCACCTTTGGATAACAATTGCAAATAGTTCTGTACCTTTAAGTGATAGTTGTAGGATTTTCGGATTAACAATTTTGAATGTTTTTCTTAAGCATTCTCAATCCATAGTTCCATAGCTAAGTTAGTCATGATGCATCGATCAAAACAAGCTAGTGAATGATTGAAAATGGCTACTCAACCAAACAAATGCTTGATGTAGTTGGGCTAGTAGGAAGCGATAATGATTTCTTATAGGTGAAGGAACTAATATATTGTCCATGTAGTTAAACCCAAATATAGAGTGCTCTAAGATAACTTAAACAAATTTAGCTCGATTCGTTAGACAAATGTTTCAATGTTATGAATTACGAGTAGGAGGTCATTGGTCAATTCCATAGGATGACTACCTCCATAAGTATTGTGGATCTCACTCGATGTCCCTCCCTAGTTTGGTTGTTAAAACTATAACCAATTAGCTTATCGTTGGTACAATCCTTGCACTATGCATAACTACTTAGAAGACTCTAACATTTGCATTTCATTGGGGGAATTGAACACATTAATACAAGAATTGAAATGAGATATAAACGAAGAAACAACTCGAAACAAATAATCGATCCCAAAAAAATTTAAACAAATTAGGTAGAACACATTAATACAAGAATGGAAATGAGAAATAAACAAGAAGATATAATTCTAAATAAATATTAGATCTAGACGTGAGTCATTGGCTCAACTAAGTTACATTTATTATAAGTGAAATAAATGAGCTATAGAGAATAGTGGATCGACCGTGATGTGTAGGAATTATTGTGATTCTTTCTATAGCAATAGTTTGAGACAGATCAATGTCAATATAATAGAGTATTTTAGAAATGGATTTGATATATATTTCTACAATAAAATATATGAGACTTCCATTAGGAGGGAGTTGCATAGGCATTGAAATGATAATAAATAAATCTTACGATACTTAGAAATCAGTGGATTGTTTATGAGATTGGTGTGGACTCCAACATTGACCAACATAATTATTGAGCACATCAATCACTTCAATGATAAGACGTTGTTAACAACGTCGAATAATTTCATGTTGAGATGACATGACATAATGTATATTATTCTATCTGATGTGTCTTGTGGATCGATTATTAATGTAGGATCAATATTGGAAAATTGAAGGTTGGTTGTAGGCCATACACAAAGGACATATACAGTAATAAAAATATAGAACTAAGTTAGTTTCTTTTTATTTGTCATATCTTATACATATCTTATTTTTTTCAAATAAAACCTACAATTTCCAAGAATATAATCTTAATTGTACTATTGAAAATAACTGGTTTTTTCTCTCACTTGAACCAATACCATCATTTATCTACAACCATTCCTAATCATCAATTCAAAAACTAAAATAGAAATGTAAAAAGAAAAAAACTTTCTCAACCTCAAACTAGTCGAGAATGGATCATATAAAATAGAAAATGAGTTCAACAATTAGGTCTAAGGTCAATGAGTTCATGCCCACACAATCTCTATGGTGCAACCACATGAAGTCAATGTCAAATAACATGTTCCAAAATACTTGCCATGAATGTTACAATTTATAATATAACAACATGAAATTTTATTACAATATGTATTCCCTCCTTCGCAACATGTTCAACTCGAACATTCCAAAAAAGGTTCTGAAAGTCTTCCACTACTTAGGTTGAAATTGATCTTGTACTTGTTGTTATATATGAGAAAGAAACAACCATATTCATCTCCCAACACAACTATTTTTACATTATGTTAAATTCCCTTCTAAGCGTAAACATATAGCTCGTGAATATTTATTTCGCATGAAAGAGAAAAATAGATAATCTATGGCTTCTCAATTTTTTCATTTACTTGTAACAAGATAGAGAACAAGATAAAGGAATAAATGCAACTCACCTCTTTTTTTCCAGTACTACAACATAACCAAACTTTGTATCTACATATTAAATTCATTAGGAATGCTTAAGGACTTAGATAATTATTTTCAATAACTACATTGCAAAATGTTAGAGCAAGGACCTGTCTTTGATAGAAAGTGGGTTGACAAAGAGATAACTGATATTATGAGAATTAGGAAGAAACAAAGAAAATGGTCAATTGAATTTGACCCATGTTATCATGTTTTATTTCCAAAGGACTTATCTATTGTTTTAGAATATGATTTGAAGGTGGAATCACTTCCATCAATTGTTAAAGACATAAATATTCCTAAGATTCAAAATTAAAACATTGTTGGAATTGGAATTTGATCAAGTAGTAGGTTTTCTTTATCATCGTATAATTAGCATTTCTCCTAATTTATAGTATGGCAGTCTAGGTAGGTTTTAAATTTTGTATTATAGTGAGACTAAGAGTTATAAAGACCAAGTAATATTTTATGGATGAAGCTCAATCTAAATTGTGATCAATTAGTTATTGTGTAGACATCCCCTTTCCAAATCCCATGATGAGGGACAAGTTTAATTTTGTACTTGAAGTAAAGCTAGCAAGTGGAACTTGTAAATATATTAACTAAATAAAAAATTTACAATGTGAGTGTTAACCGAAACTTCAAAAAGGAAAAGATGACATGTGACAATTTAAAATGTCGATATTAACAAAATAAAAAATTTTCAAAGTTTGATTCAACTGAACTAAAAAAGGAAAATATATGTAACAGCGCATTTGAAGAGGATAAAAAATCAAATGTGTTCTACGATTGTGGAATTTATAAAGGAAAAGTAAGATCCTCTTTTTAACCATGGGAACTTAGCAACCTCCCAAGAGTATATGAAACAACCTCCAAGCCACTTATACCAATAACTCATAGATCAACGTCAGCAATACTTCAAATCAAATGAATTCCTACGCTTTTAGGTTCACTGTGACCTGTTAATATGTGCAACCCTACCCCCTGCCACATATACCAATAAAGAATAGATCATATTTATCTGAGACTTCACATCATGGGGGTTCCTACCCTTTTAGCTTCATTATGACAAGTCAATATATGAGACCCTAGCCCCGTCTAGAATTGAACCTATCACCTCCATAGAGATAACAAGACCAAGAAGGATATTATGGATGAATCTCAATCCAGATTGTGAGAAATTAGATATTGGGTAGGCATGCCCTTTCTAAAACCCATCATGACATAGAAGTGTAATTTTATACTCATAGTAAATTTGACAAGTGGAACTTATAAAAATACTAACCAAATTAAAATTTTACAATGTCGGTGTTAATCTAACTTCAAAAATGGGAAACCTACATGTGGTAGTTAAAAGAAATATTAACTAAATAAAAATTTTATATAGTTTGTGTTAACCTAACTCAAAAAGGAAAATATATATAACAACGTATTTGAAGAGGAAAAAATATAAATCTGGCATTTTTGATAGGAGCAATTCCATCCATATTGAGCCATAAAATTAATCTAATAATTTTATCCTAGATTCATAGAATGACAACTTATGGTCACTCTCAAAGTCAAAATAAAAAATGTACTTCTATGTCTACTATTAATGCTAACAAGATTAAAGGTGTTCGTAAGGTGTAAAAGAAGATAAGAGAGATCGCAATTAGGATCATGAATATCACATTGTTATCAAGTTTTAATGGTATGCCAGCCATAATTCGACCCTGCATGCGACTCATTTTTTGCCAACATTGCATGATCCTCATTCATTGTTTTTTTTGTCAAATCCGAACACATGTCATTCGAATAAGTAGTATCTTAAAAATTCTCATGTTCCACCTGCAAAGTATTCATCCAATTGACAACAACATGTAGCATTGTAGCACAATTAATACAGATCTTGCTCTCGGGGTAGTCAACCTTAAAATCATCTTCATCCTTCCAATTACTCAAATAACATAAGTCACCACTCTATCTAACAAAATCAATATTACTGAAAGAACATAAGCCACCACTCTTTATAACAAAACAACTAATCCTAAGATCATCCCACAAATCAAATTCTACAGTGTTAGGACCTCCTGCACCCTCACAACAATTGTTACTCAAGGGACAATTCTCACCATTATTTCTAACAAAATCAATATTACCATAAATATGCTTCTCCTCAACTAGAATACTATTTCTACTAGCATCCATGTTCCCAATTTATTTGGATTTATAAATTTCTTTAAAACAAAAACATTGGAATCCCAAATATCATAAGCCAATTTGATTTTGAATGAGCATAGAGGAATGTTTAATGCCATGCTTTCTATAGAACATTGGAAGATTCCTGCAAAAGTATAGAAAAATATATTTTCTTTCTCAAGCTCAAAATATTCCAAAACACTTAAGACTAATAGTTAGGAAACAACCCTAAAAAACAATAAATCCCTAAAACCTCCATGACTTTAGATTCAACACGAGAAGAAACAACTACTGTTTTTTTTAGGGACAAAAATTTCCTTTATAGACACTAAGAACATGTAAATTAGCGCAAATAAAGATAAAACTACTCAGATACCACATCCTTTGAAGATGGTATTGATTTCATATCTTCCCCAAAACCACCCAAATAACTATTTTCAGTCGCTCCTGTTATAATCCTTGACGCTCGTTGACCACAATCAAAACCCTGATAGTATCGATTCCGAATATGGAAAAATACTATAACATGCAATAGGCTGATGATTTTGTAGGAGGGGAGAGGATTTTGATGAAATGGATAAGCCCATTCAACTCACAATGAACTCTAGGAAGGGATGGGGAGGATGGAATAATATATCAATTTCCTCAATGAATAGATAGATGGAAATTTTGGATCTAAGAGGTCAAATTCAAGCTATTTTGGTTGGCAACTATGTGGACACGGAATGTAAATCCCTTGCCATTAACCATGTAGGGATTGAATGGTGAGATGGTGTTGGATTTTGACTGATATTTCAAGGTATTCTTCAATACCTACATGTGATTTGGGCCCCCACTTGGACTTGAACTTTGACTTTGTTCCCGCATCAAATGGTGGACATCACACTTGCATGGTATCCATCACTTGCTTATTCGGTAAGACTAAATGACTTGATTTGTAAGCAACATATTTTATAAATATATAAATAAATACATTGTGGAGGATCTTTTGTTAATGTGAGTCACTTATTGAGTCAAATCTAGCTTAGTCAAAGCTAATGCCTTTGTGTGCAAGTCATTGATGGTCCAATGGGCCATCTTATTTGAGAGGAGGAGAGAAGGGGTTGTATGGGGTAAGAATAAAATGACTGAAGATAAGTTTTGAGAATCATTTAAAAGGTAGATTTACAATTTATTTTCATCAAAGTTAATACTAGCACAACCACTTAACTTGTCATCGACTATAGGTTAGAAGGTATGTGCCACAAAAAAATTAAATATGTTATTTGTTTTTCATGTGTATTTGTAATCATCATGTTTTATATGTTTCATCTATATGTTATCACTCACATTATTCTAGTTAAACATCAATTAGGTTGTCTACTCATTATTTACTCTTTATCCATGCATCAACTACTATTTTTTTTATATATAACTGTTTATTTTGGATTTGGAGCGACTACAGCCATAAAATAAATTTGGATGGTATACTTATCTCATCCTCATGCGATATAGGATACGTTTGTTAGATTTTTAACATTAATCTAGCATATAATTAGGATCTTTAATTGATAGAACAACAAGCACAACAATCAAGCACAAGAGACAATGAACACAGTGTTTTTCCTCAGGGAAACCAGGAAACCATAAATGGAGAAAACCTTGCAACTTCCTTAGAGATAGAATCAGCACCAAAGTAAAACCCCAAAATAGTAAGATGATCTCCTGAAAACAATAAAATCTTTCTTCCTTGCCCCAGTGTCTTTCTCTTCCTCAAATATGCGCTAAAACCGAGTGTGGATGAGTTGTGTACTAAATAAAGAGTCTAACTCTCTATTTATACTAATCTCGACATGACTAAAACCCTACTAGGGCTGACCTCTCTAGGAGAGTCTAATAACCCTAGTGCCTCGAAACTACGGGGACTTTAACCCTTAGACAATAGGAGGGTTACCCACAATGACTTGACATGACTTGTTTACATTATAGATCTTCCCGATCGGAACATCAGGGCATGACATGAATCAAGTACATTACAAATACATCCCAGAATAAACATCATGTTACAATACATAAGAAATACAAGTGAATCCATTCTGAAGTTACATATACATCAACACTCCCTCTTAACTAGGAAGGTATTCTCTTGACATAGTTTTCAGCACAAGTCTTCTTCTCTATATCATTTGGGTCATCGTCAAGTTCTCGTCATCTTCATCTTCAAGTCATCTTCATCTGGATCTGGATCATCACTCGATCTGGATCACCATCACTAGATCTAGATCATCACTCGGTCTGAATCACTACTGGGTCATCATCACTGGATCTGTATCATCATCACTGGATCTGGATCATCAACACTGGATCTGGAGCATCACTCGATCTAGATCACCCCTGGGTCATCATCACTGGATCTGGATCATCACTTGATCTAGATCACCACTGCTGGATCTGAATCATCACTCGATCTGGATCATCTCGGAGACATCATAAATGGATTTGGATCATTACTAGGCCATCATCATATGTGTTATCTCACGATTCTTCTCATCACAGGAAGTTATACAGAGCCAACCATTTTTCATGCTGGTTTTAGGCCTACCTCCTTGTAGGTCTTTGGTAGCCCTTACATCTGACCTACTCATCAGAATGGCTAACACTCACATTTAACCTTGACTTGTCAGAAAGGCACAGCACTTACATCTAACCTTGACTCGTCAGAAAGGTGCTCAGTCCTATACTGAGGGTTCTTGGTAACTGACCGGGTGCCTCAATTCAGAGAATGGCAGTAGCCCTTACATCTAACCTACTCATCAGAATGGCTGGCACTCACATCTGACCTCCTTGTCAGAAAGGCGGTAGCCCTTACATTTGATCATGTAGGACCTCATCCTATAGTCACATCAGAATGGTTGGCACGCACATCTGACCTCCTCGTTAGAAATGCGGTAGCCCTTACATCTATGTAGGATCTCATCCTACATTAGAATGGTCATCACTCACATATGACCTCCTCTTCAGAAAAGTGGTAGCCCTTACATCTATGTAGGAACTAATCCTACATCAGAATGGCTGACACTCACATCTGACCTACTCATCAGAAAGGAAAAAACCCTTATATCTAATTAAGTGGGAACACATCCCCCAATCACATCAGAATGGCCAGGCACTCACATTTGATCATGTAAGACTACATCTTACAACCGTCTCAGAAATCCGCTCGGTCCAAGACCAAGTATTCCTGGTAACTCACCAGGAAGCTCCATTCCAAGAATGGCAATATCCCTTATATCTGATAATGTAGGAACCAATCCTACAGTCATATCAGAATGGCTCAACACTCATATCTAACATGGAAGGAACCAATCCTCTCACCATGACAGAATGGATCAGCCCTTACACATGACCTGCTCATCAGAATGGCTTCCAGACTCATCACTTCCCCTTAGAAGGGACCTCGATTTGGAGAACATCAAGCTTCTCCTTGATGTACTCAAACTTCACTCTGGCGAATGGTTTCGTCAACACATCAGCTATTTGATCGTCTGTCATAATATACTGGAGTTTCATTGCTCCCCTCTGCACCATATCCTTGATATAGTGATACTTGATCTCGATATGCTTTGACCTGTCATGGAACACTGGGTTCTCTGACAACTTCACACAACTCTGGCTGTCACAGTGTATACAAGTAGCATCCAATTGAAGATCAAATAAATCAAATAGTAGCTTCCTGAACCATACTACCTCACAACTAGCTGAACAAACTGCGACATACTTTGCTTCAGCTGTACTCAGTGCCACACAGGATTGCTTCCTGCTAAACCAAGAGATCACACCTGATCCCATACTGAAGCAACATCTTGAAGTGCTCTTCCTATCAATGGCACTGCCCGCCCAATCTGAATCAACATAACCCTCTAGGTTAATCTTCTGATTCAAATCATACTTGATCCCATAATCAATTGTATCTCTCAGGTATCTCAGAATATGCTTTGCAGCAGTCAGGTGAAGATGTCTCGGATTTGTCAAGAACTGGCTCAAGGTGTTCATAACAAAGAAAATATCTCATCTAGTGTTCGTTAGGTACATCAAGGACCCAATCATCTGATGATACATTGTGGCATCAACAGTCTCTGATGAAGCATCACTCAATAACTTTAGGTTTGATGCCATAGGTGTAGCCATAGCCTTGTAGTCCATCATCCCAAACATCTTTAGGATCTCTACTGCATACTTCCCTTGTCCAAGGGAGATTCGATTGGTACTTCGCCACACCTCCATACCTAGAAAATAATGCATCATACCCAAGTCCTTCATTTCAAACTCGGAAGCAAGGTTTCTCTTCGTATCAGCAATCAACCCATCCATACCTATCACAAACAGATGATCTACATACAGTAGAAGGATCACTAGGTTGCCTCCTTCAACCTTGTAGTAAAGGTTGGAATCTGCTTTACTCCCAGTAAAGCCCAAACTGGATAGAAAGCTATCAATTCTATTGTACCATGTCCTGGGTGCCTATTTCAAACCATACAGGGCTTTCTTCAATTTGCACACATGAGACTCCCTGTCATGTGTCTCAAAACCAAGTTCTTGTTCCACATACACTTCATCTTCTACAACACCATTGAAGAAAGTAGTCTTGACATCCATCTGGTGTATCTTCCATTCCATCACTACAGCCAAAGCAAGTACTGATCTGATGGAAGTGTATCTAGATACAGGTGCAAAGCTTTCTTCATAATCTATTCCTTCTTTCTGAGAGAAACCCCGAGCGACAAATCTTGCCTTATATTTTTCAATGCTACCATCTACAGCATCCTTGATCTTGTAGATCCATTTGGAAGTTACAGCTGACTTCCCTTCTAGTATTGGGACAACATCCCAAACATCATTCTTCATGATTGATTGATGTTCTTCGATCATAGCATCCTTCCATTCTTTTCATTTTGCCGCTTCTTCATAATTGGAAGGTTCTTTATCGATGAAATCACATAGTAATGCTACATACCCGGAGTAGGATCTGGTCCTCTTTCTTTCTCTATGATTCTCTTCTAGAGCCCCATATCTTTCCGCACCTTGGATAATTTCCCATACCCAAGTAGGTTTCCTCTTTTGAGGATTCTTCTCTGGAGGTGGATCTACAGGTCTTTGTGGTTCTTCAAACTCTTGATCTTCTTCTTGAGTTTCTTCATTCATGGTTGTATCATGAATTTTGGTTGCTTCTGCTTCTTCAGATTCTTCAGTAAGTTTATTTTTGGATTTGTTGTAAGCTGTGTCTTCATCAAATGTCACATCCCTGCTAATGTCAATCTTCTTGTATCCTAGGAAATATATTCTATAAGCCTTCGAGCTTTCAGAGTATCCCACAAATATACCCTTCTTTCCTGAAGGATCTGATTTTGTTCTCTTCTGTTTTCGAATGTGTATGTACACAAGACAACTGAATATCCTAAAATGGCTTACCTTTGGTTTCTAGCCGGAGAAGACTTTTTTAGGAGTCTTGTTCTTGAGTACTCTATGTGGAGTATAGTTTTGTACATACACCATTGTTATGGAAGCTTCTCCCCAAAGATGCATACGAATATCTTGATCATGAAGCATAGCTCTTGTAGCTTCCATAATAGTTCTGTTCTCTGTTCTGCAATTCCATTCTATTGTGGATCATAAGGAGTGGACAATTCCCTCTTAATCCCTGAGTCTTTGCATAGCTCTTTGAATTCATTAGATGTGAATTCTCTGCCATTATCTGATAAAGGTCTTGATCTTCTTGTCTGTGTGATTCTTGATCAAGGCTTTGAATTCCTTGAACTTGTTGAATACTTCATCTTTGGCCACATGATGACTTGGCCATCTATGAATGCAACCCTCATACCTTTTGCATATAATGCGAATATGGAGAGAAGGTTCTTCTTGATTCCTGGGGAAAACAATACATCTTGCATTTTCATATACTTTCCAGAGTCTAATTTATAAGAAGATTCCCCACTACATTTTATTGGATATTGGTAGTCATCTCCAAGCTTTATCAAGTGAGGTGATTCATGTTCTAAAAGTTTCACAAAGGATTCTTTGAATCCTGTCATATGCTTGGAAGCCCCACTGTCTATAAGCTAATCATTGCTTCCATGTGTGATATTTCCCATGAGAGCAGAAATCAAGACATATTCTTCATCACTTGAAGAGTCTTCACTTTCATATCTAGTTTTCTTCTTGGATGGTTCATCATCCTCTGCAGCATGAGCATGATGTCTTTTCTTGTTGCCCTTTTTCTTATTTTGTCTTTTATGACAATCTTTTGCAAAGTGTCATACTTCATCACAAGTATAACATCTGCCTCTAGAGAAATATTTTTTAGAGTTAGTTTTAGAAAAATGCTTACCTCTGGAGTGATGAGAACTTCTTTTGATTTTCTTGGAATGTACTGTGAGAGCTTGATCTTCACTTCCCATCTTTTCTTCTCTAGCTGCTATCCTAGCTTCTTCTTGAGAGCATTCTTCCCATAGTCTGCTGAACTTGACTAACTTATTTCTGGCACATATCCCTTGAATAAAGGAGTCCCGTGATCTAGGGAGACCATTCAAGGTGGTCATTACAATCTCAAAATTTTCCACTTCTTCATCTACTGCTTCCAATTGTTCCTTGATTTGAGAAACTCTTGTGAAGTAATACTGGATGGTTTCTGCATTTTGAATCTTCACATTCTATAGTTGGTTTCTGAGAGTCATCTTCCGGTTTATGTTCTTCCCTTCAAACAATTTGGTTAGGGCATCAAACATGGATTTAGGTGTCTTGAGGGAGGACACCTGTGGTATGAGATGATTCTTGATATAATCAGAAGTGATTCTCTTTGCCATAACCATCTTCTTTTTGTGCAAGGCCTTAGCCTCATCTCCCTCTGGAACTGGAACCTCCTTATTGATGTAGGAGTCCAACTCATTCTCTTCCAAGAGGAGGGAGATCCTATACTTCCAGGCTCGGAAGTTATGAGCTCCCTCAAGCTTTTCATCAAGATTGGTATGATGAGACATCTTAACTGAGAACCTCAAATGGAAATACAAAATATTTAGATCTTACAAGGTCAAGATGTCAGATCTGAATTTGGAGCTGAAATTCTGCAGTGCTGGTTCAAGAGCAAATTAGGGTTTTGCTTTTTTGGAGTTCTGTCCAACCAAATGCTTTGAATTTGATCCCTAACTTTGATTTTAGGGAGGAGATAAATCTAGGATTGGGCTCACTGAAAAATTCCACTTCTGTGGAATGCCCTAATTTCCAGCAGTAGTGTCATGTCCAAAACTGAAAAACCTCAGAATTGGATTATGCTTTGACAGAAATATGCGGCCCAAGGAGGAGAGTTATTCCAACCTACTTTTGCTGAAAAACTGTGGAGAGATATCCAAAAAGTAGGAAGCCCTAGTTCTTGCAGCTGCATAGTGTCTTCTTCTCAGGTTAGCTCTGATACCATGTTAGATTTTTAACATTAAGCTAGCATATCATTAGGATCTTTAACTGAGAGAACAACAAGCACATCAATCAAACACAAGAGACAATGAAAATAATGTTTTTCCTTGGGGAAACCATAAATGGAGAAAACCCCACAACTTCCTCAGAGATAGAATCAGCACCAAAGTAAAACCCCAAAATAGTAAGATGATCTACCGACAACAATAAACTCTTTCTTCCTTGCCCCAGTGTCTTTCTCTTCCTCAGCTATGCACTACAACTGAGTGTGGATGAGTTGTGTACTAAATAGAGAGTCCAACTCTCTACTTATACTAATCCCAACATGACTAAAACCTTACTAGGGCTGACCTCTCTAGGATATTCTAATAACCCTAGTGCCCGAGAACTACGGGGACTTTAACCCTTAGACAATAGGAGGGTTACCCAGAATGACTTGACATGACTTGTTTACATTATAGATATTCCCGATTGGAACATCGGGGAATTACATGACTCAAGTACATTACAAATACATCTCGGAATAAACATCAGGTTACAATACATAAGAAATACAAGTGAATACATTTCGAAGTTACATATACATCAACAACGTTGATGTCAACATCCATCCTGGATCAAAATAATATAGAATTACATGATGACAAGACTTTGGTGGTCCATTTTAGTTTCATTTATAAGAAGAAAACTAATTTGTTTAGTGTAAAGGAGATATTTTTTTAGTTTTCATTTGTGTTAATGTGATTGTACTACACCGCTGTAGGGAAAAAAGAATTTACAAACCCTAAATAATCATAATTCCATGCCACTTATAGTTCACATCAACGTACCAATTTTATATGCTCTCACATATAGTACGTGCATCATGGACACATTCCTTATCAAACTTAAATAACATAAACAATGATGCTTCTTGTTTTAAGTAGCGCACCGGTTGAAAACCAAAAATTTTAACGCATTGGTACATCTTAGCCAAACACACTCGCTTGAGAATATATTTTTTAAAAACTATAAAAAACTCTTCACACTGTGGTATGATACAAAATCCACACCACGTTATCTAATGCATTGAGTTCAAACAAATGCATTGTTTATACTTAAAACTTATGTATAATACATTGAGGGTGTTCCCATTAAACATGAACACACCACAACTCCTCTACCTCGTAAATGAGGTGATTCCATGTCCAAAATGCACCGATACTATGGTTTAAAAATTAACTAATTGGAAATGGTGTATGTAACAATATCCACACCAAGTTACCTAGTGCGTTTATCTTTAAATGGTGCATCTGTAAAGTAGGAAATTTAAAAAGAACTCATTACATCCATGGTGTTTTCTGTATATAAAAAGCACCATTTTCGATGCAATTTGTATATAAAATCACTGTTTGCAGTGCAGTTGGGGTATAAAAGCACCGTGGGAGGTGCACCTCTATTTTTTGGGCACACTGCACCTACAAAATTATTTCTTTGAGCAAAAAATATATTATTGATTTTTTTAAATAGAATTTTAATTGAATAAAATATTACATGTTTTTAGATTTATATTTATAACACATTCATGTTATATGTGAAGCAAACACATGAGTAGCGGCAAGCTGCTCCATAGGAGCATGCACAATGGATCAATTCAACATGGTCAAAGACTAGGAGGCTAGGGAGAAGGACATGGATTTTACCTTGCTCCCATTACTATTAATACTCAATAGTTCTTGAGGGTTTTCAAACTTCTAAATTTCTATCAGGAGGATACATGCCTCAAGGGTAACTCTAGATTGTTACTTCAATTCATCCGATGTTGGGATCATCATTAGTAGGAATTTCATGTTGGTCTTGGTTAGTGATTCCAACCCACCAAGGAGGAAATCTATTTAATCACTGGGATATCTAGGAGAGCGCATTATTTTCCCCAGTTCCTTGATGTCCCAATTGGTAGCAGTGGGTAGTTTAGAATATTTGCTTTTGGTTGAGAGGAGTTTAATTTCCTCTTTGTTTTTCTTATGACACTAGCACACTCCATTAATGATGGGAAGAACATTATTTTCCCTCTATTTCATTATGGTGACTCTTTAATGCAGATACCTACATGCATGAGGTGGTTTACGATTTTTTTGTGGCAGTTTTGTTATGATTTGGATAGATGTCATGCGTTTATTTTTGGGTGGTCCAACTTCCCTTTATTATAACATATTTTTTCTCTATTTTTTAAACAAATTTAGCCAACATGCCATCATTTCAACACCTTCCTTATAGGTTGATGTAAAAATTGTGTATGCACACGTGGGGGAAGATGATGCCCAAGAGGAGGAAAATGACTTCCCACCTAGGATTATGTTAGATGTGCTCGTGATGCTAGATAGTGAGGAGTACCATCAAGTAGACATTGGGCCATATCCATATGTAGGCTTGGACTGGACAGGGTTCCCCGAGATCTTCTTTACCCTGGACGAGCCACGGGATGAGAGAGGTAATATTATCATTATGTTTAAATTAGTCTAGTTGCATTTTATTCTCTTTATACTTACTAGAAATGAAATATCTTCCAAATGTTAATTTGTTTTATCAAATTGTATAATTATTATTGTGTACTATATATTTTGCAGAAATTGGAACATTTGATTATGAGGTTGATCCACCTTCTCCCTCTCGGGAGGATGACAATATGGAGAAGACTATCTAGGGATGGCCATCAACTGCCTCCTCCACTTCCTCCACCTCCACTTCCTACTACATCAGATTCAACATCTACTACTCCATATCCTCCTCCATAATCCTTGACATCTAGTACTTCACCTCTTCTTCCTTCAGCTTCATCAACATCTCATGCACCTCATCTTCCATCATCTCCTTCATCATCTCCTCTAATCCTACTGGACTAACCTATCGATACTACTTCATCATATCATATAATCCTACTTGAAATACCCTTAAATCCTATTGATTAGCCAAAACATCCATCATTTCCTACTCTAGTTGAATATATCTTATAGATGCTTAGAGGGGTCCATACGATTCAACTTGATGGACCTATCCCTCTTTCTCCCCAATATCATTTTTTCCCTGGTAGAGGTATTGATTCCCTTGGATAAATTGATGTAGGTTTTGATGCCTCTAGGTCTACTTCCATAGGTGGTGATACTTCCTATGGCTTGATTGGTGGAGCTAATGATGCATCTAACTTTGGTCGGAGAGATACTGATGATGCATCCACGGGTGAAGGTGGATCAATTATTTCATAGTCGTTATTGGACTAGAAATATATATTTGGAATATTGTATCATCAATTTGATGTTATATATGTTGATATCTATATATATACTTTTATTTTCATGTTTATGTTTAGGTTTATTTATTGCATCGAGAGGCGCTCTACAACCCAACATGAGGGAGTTCTTGTAACTTTTGTCAATATTATTTTGTAACATTTGTTACTAACAAACTAATAAAAACTAAAATTTTAATTATCCGCCAAAATAAATTCCAGCCATAAAAACAACCTAATATGGGGGACATCTTGTAATGTTCCTACCTAACAAAACAAAAAAAAATTAAAAATTTAATTATTCGCCCCAAAAAATTGGGTTAGAAAAAAAACACCATATGGGGGAGATGTTGTAATGTTCCTACCTAACAAAATAATAAAAAATAAAAATTTGAATTATCCGCAAAAAATGATTCCTTCCAGATGGTTTTAAAACCACATCAAAGGCCTCCTAAACAACCCATGGTTTTATTATACATGGTTTAGGAGGGCCTGGCTATTATATTTTTAACATTAAGCTAGCATTACATTAGGATATTTCACTGAGAGAGTAACAAGAACACCAATCAAACACAAGATACAATTAACATAGTGTTTTTCCTCGGGGAAACCATAAATGGAGAAAACCTCGCAACTTCCTCAGAGATAGAATCAACACCAAAAGTAAAGCCCCAAAATAGTAAGATGATCTCCCGACAACAGTAACCTCTTTCCTTCTAGCCACAGTGTCTTCTTCTTCCTCAGCTATGTGCTACAACTGAGTGTGAGTGAGTGTGTGATAAATAGAGAGGCTAGCTCTCTATTTATACTAATTCTTGACTTGACAAAACCCTACTAGGGCCGACTTCTCTAGGAGAGTCTAATAACCCTAGTGCCCCAGAACTGCGGGGACTTTAACCCTTGATCAATAGGAAGGTTTCTCACAATAACTTGACATGACTTGTTTACATTATAGAACCTCGCTATAGGAATGTCGGGGCATGACATGACTTAAGTACATTACAGACACATCTCGGAATAAACATCAGGGTACAATACATAAGATATACAAGTGAATACATTCCGAAGTTACAATTACATCAACACTCCCTCTTAACTAGGAAGGTATTCTCTCAACACAACAACGCATGTCTTCTTCTTTGTATCATCTAGATCATCATCGAGTCCTCATCATCTTCATATTCAAGTCATCTTTATCTTTGAGTTACCTCCATCTTCAAGTCATCTTCATCTTCGGATTTGGATCATCACTCGATCTGGATCATCATCACTGGATCTAGATCATCACTCGATCTAGATCATCGTCAATGGATCTGGATCATCACTGGATCTAGATCATCACTGGATCTAGATCATCACTAGATCTGGATCATCACTAGATCTGGATCATCACTAGAGAATTATCTCTAGATCTGGATCATCACTGTGGGATCATCATCACTCGATCATCATCACGGGGGCTATCTCATGATTCTTCACGTCACAGGAAGTTCTACAGAGCTAGCCCTTTTTCATGCTGGTTGTGGGCCTAGCCTCCATGTAGGTCTTCTTCAGGGCTTATATCTGACACCAAGTTAGAATGGCCCGCCCAGAACTTACATTTGACCATGAGAGGAACACATCCAACACCATGTCAAAAAGGCACACCCAGCACTCACATCTGACCATGCAGGAACACATCCCACAACCCTATCAGAAATGCCCAGCACTCACATCCGATCATGCAGGAACACATCCCACAACCCTATCAGAAAGACTCAGCACTTATATCTAGCCATGCGGGAACACATCCTGCAACCTTGCTAGAAGGTATCCAACCATGTGGGAACACATCCTGCAATCTTGCTGGAAAGGCTCTGTACTTACATCCAACCATGTGGGAACACATCCTGCAATCTTGCTGGAAAGGCTCTGTACTTACATCCAACCATGTGGGAACACATCCTGCACCTTAATGGAAAGGATCTGCAGTTACATGCAACCATGTGGGAACATATCCTGCAACCTTGCTGGAAAGGCTCTCAACCCCAAGTTGAGGGTTCCTGGTAACTGACCAGGTGCCTCCATTCTCCAAGAGAATGGCATTAGCCTTTATATGTTATCAAGTGGGAACACATCCCTCAATCACAATGATAATGGCCATGCATTCATATCTGATCATGTTGGAAAACATCCCATAGTCATATCAGAATGGTCCTCAGTCCTAGACCGAGTATTCCTGGTAACTGACCAGGAACCTCCATTCCAAGAATGGAAATAGTGCTTATATCTGATCATGTAGGAACCAATCCTACAGTCACATCAAAATGGCTCAACACTCATATCTGACATGGAAGGAACCAATCCTCTCAGCATGAAAGAATGGCTCAGCCCTTACATCTGACCATGGAAGGAACCAATCTTCTCACCATGTCAGAATGGTTCACGGACTCATCACTTTCCCTTGGAAGGAACCTCGATCTGGAAAACACAAAGATTCTCCCTGAAGTACTCAAACTTCACTCTTGCTAATGGCTTCGTCAACACATCATCTATCTATTCGTCCATTGCAACATACTGGAGCTTCACTGCTCCCCTCTGCACCATATCCCTGATATAGTGATACTTGATCTCGATATGCTTCAACTTGTCATGGAACACCGGGTTCTCCGACAACTTCACACAACTTTGGTTGTCACAATATATACAAGTAGCATCTAACTAGAGATCAAATAAATCAGACAGTATCTTCCTTATACATACTTCCTCACAATTAGTTGAACAAGCTACGACATACTCTGCTTCAACTGTACTTAGTGCCACACACGATTGCTTCCTGCTAAACCAAGAGATCACACCTGATCCCATACGGAAGCAACACCCTAAAGTGCTCTTCCTATCGATGGCACTACCTATCCAATCTGAATCAACATAACCCTCGAGGTTAATCTTTTGATTTGACTCATACTTGAGCCCATAATCAACTGTACCCCTCAGGTAACTCAGAATATGCTTTGTAGAAATCAAGTGAACATGTTTCGAATTTGTCAGGAACTGGCTCAAGGTGTTCAAAACAAAGCAAATATATGGTCTCGTGTTCGTCAGGCACATCAAGGACCCAATCATCTGACTATACATCATAGCATCAACCTCTTCAGATGAAGAATCCCTCAATAGCTTCAGGTTTGATGCCATAGGTGTGGTCATGGCCTTGCAGTCCATCATCCCGAATCTCTTCAGGATCTCTACTGTATATTTCCCTTGTACCAAGGAAATTCCATCTACATTCTGCCACACCTCCATGCCTAGAAAATAATGCATCATACCCAAGTCCTTCATTTCGAACTAGGAAACAAGCTTCCTCTTCGTATCATCAATCAACCCATCCATACTTGTTACAAACAGATCATCTACATATAGTAGGAGCATCACTGGAATGCCATATTCAACCTTGTAGTAAAGGTTGGAATCTGCTTTACTCTTGGTAAAGCCCAAACTCAATAGAAAGTTCTCAATTCTGTCGTACCATGTCCTGGGTTCCTATTTCAAACTGTATAGGGATTTCTTCAATCTACACACATGAGACTCCCTGTCACGTGTCTCAAAACCAAGTGGTTGCTCCACATACACTTCCTCTTCCACTACACCATTCAAGAAAGCAGTCTTGACATCCATCTGGTGTATCTTCATTTCATCATTGCAGCTAGAGCAAGTACTGATCTGATGGAAGTGTATATGGCTACAGGTGCAAACGTTTCTTCATAGTCTATTCCTTCTTTCTGGGAGAAACCTTGAGTAACAAATCTTTCTTTATATTTTTATGTGCTACCATCTGCAGCATGCTTGATCTTGTAGATCCATTTGGAAGTTACAACTGACTTCCCTTCTGGTCTTGGGACAACATCCCAAAAATCATTCTTCATGATCGATTGATACTCTTTGATCATAGTATCCTTCCATTCTTTCCATTCTGCCACTTCTTCATAATTGGAAGGTTCTTTATCGATGAAATCACATAATAATGCTACATAGCCTGAGCATGATCTTGTCCTCTTTCTTTCTCTGTGATTCTCTTCTAGAGCCCCATATCTTTCCACACCGTGGATAGCTTCTCGTACCCAAGAAGGTTTCCTCTTGTGAGGGTTCTTCTCTTGAGGTGGATCTACAGGTTCTAGTGGTTCTTCAAATTCTTAATCTTCTTCTTGAGTTTCTTCGTTCATGGTTGTATCATGAATTCTGTGTGCTTCTGCTTCTTCAGGTTCTTCAGCAGGTCTTTTCCTATATTTGTTGTAAGCTGAGTCTTTGTCAAATGTCACATCCTTACTAATTTTGATCTTCTTGAATCCTGGGAAGTATATTCTATAAGCCTTCAAACTTTCAGAGTATCCCACAAATATACCCTTCTTTCCTGAAGGATCTAATTTTGTCCTCTTTTCTTTTGGAATGTGTATGTACACTAGACAACCGAATATTCTGAGATGGCTGACTTCTAGTTTCTTGCCGAAAAATAATTCTTCAGGTGTCTTGTTCTCAAGTACTCTGTGTGGAGTACGGTTCTGTACATACACCGTTGTTCTGGAAGATTCTACCCATAGATGGATAGGAAGATCTTGATCATGAAGCATTGCTCTTGCTGCTTCCATGATAATTCTATTATTCCTTTCTGTAGTCCCATTCTGTTGTGGATTATATGGAGTGGACAACTCCCTCTTAATCCCTAAGTCTTTGCATAACTCTTTGAGCTCATTTGAGATGAATTATGCACCATTGTCTGATCGAAAGGTCTTGATCTTCTTTTTTGTGTGGTTCTCGATCAAGGCTTTGAATTCCTTGAACTTACTGAATACTTTGTCTTTGTTCTTCATGAAGTAAATCCATGTCTTCCTATAAAAATCATCAATAAAGGAAACATAGTATACATACTCTCTTAGTGAACTTGATGACATTGCACGGCATACATCGGAGTGGATGATTTCCAAGATTCCTTTTGCTTTGCTCTCACTACTTGGAAATGTCTTCTTTGTGTTCTTTCCTTTCACACATCCTTTGCATAATCTGTCATGTTTTGCTTCAATTTTTGGAAGACCTTCAACAAATTTTCTTGCTAGTGGTAGTGCTCTTTAATTCACATGTGAAATCCTTCTATGCCAAAGTTCATTTGGATCTACTATGTCATGTACCGAGGCTTGTTCTAGATGGCCCTTCAATTTGTATAGACCTCCTTCTTGTTCCCCAATCACTACTGCATCATTAATAGTCTTTCCCTTTGGCCACATGATAACTTAGCCATCTATAAATGCAACCCTCATTCCTTTTGCATCTAATGCAGATATGGAGAGGAGGTTCTTCTTTAGTCCTGGTACAAACAATACTTCCTTCATTTTCATAGAATTTCCAGAGTCTAGATTATAGGAGGATTCCCCACTACCTTTTATTGGATACTGGTAGTCATCCCCAAGTTTCACCTTGTGAGGTGAGTCATGTTTAGATAGTTTCATAAATGATTCCTTGAATTGTATAATATGCTTGGAATCCCCACTTTCTATAAGCCAATCATTGCTTCCATGAGTAATGTTTCCCGTGAGAGCAGAAATCAAAACATATTCTTCATCACTTGAAGAATATTCAATTTCATATCTAGTTCTCTTTGTGGAAGGTTCATCATCCTCTTCAGCATGAGCATGATGTCTTCTCTTGTTTCCCTTGTTCTTATGAGAGTTAATCTTGTTTCTAGGGCAGTCTTTGGCAAAGTGTCCTCTTTCATCACATGTATAGCATCTTAATTTAGATAAGTTTTTTCTAGTGTTATCTTTCTGGTGGAAGGTCTTACCTCCAGAGTGATGAGAGTTTCTTCTTCTTTTCTTGGAGTGAACTGTGAGAGCTTGATCTTCACTTCCCATCTTCTCTTCTCAAGCTGATATCCAAGCTTCTTCTTGAGAGCATTCTTTCCATAGTCTTCTGAACTTGACTAACTTCTTTCTGGCATAGATTCCTTGAATAAAGGAGTCCCGTGATCTAGGGAGACCATTCAAGGTGGTCATTACAATCTATGCATTTTCCACTTCTTCATCTACTACTTCCAGTTGTTCCTTGATCTGAGAGACCCTTGTAAAGTAAGACTAGATGGTCTCTACATTCTGGATCTTTACATTATTCAGTTGGTTTCTCAGATTCATCTTCCGGTTTATGTTCTTCCCTTCAAACAATTTGGTTAGGGCATCAAACATATCTTTAGGTGTCTTTAGGGAGGACACCTGTGGTATGAGGTGATCCTTGATTGAATCAGGAATAATCCTCTTTTCCATAATCAACTTCTTCTTGTGTAGGGCCTTAGCCTCATCTCCCTTTGGAGCTGGAACATCCTCATTGATATAGGAGTCAAACTCATTTTCTTCCAGGACTAGGGAGATCCTCTACTTCCAGGCTTGGAAGTTATCATCTCCCTCAAGATTTTCATCACGCTTGGTATGATGAGACATCTTAACTAATAACCTCAAATGGAAATACAAAATATTTAGATCTTACCAGGTTAAGATGTCGAATCTGGATTTGGAGCTGAAATTTTGCAGTGCTGGTTCAGGAGTAGATTAGGGTTTTCATTTTCTAGAGTTCTGTCCAACCAAATGCTTTGATCTTGATCTCTAAACTTTGATTTTGAGGAGGATATCAATCAAGGCCTGGGCTCACTGAAAAATTCCACTTTTGTGGAAAGCCCTAATTTTTGGCAACAGTGTCGGGTCCAAAACTCAAAAAACCTCAGAATTGGATTCTGCTTCGACAGAAAGATGCGCCCTAGGGAGGAGAGTTAATCCAAACTTATTTTGATGAAAATATGTCAAGAGAGATACACAAAGTAGTAAGCCCTAGTTTCTGCAGCTGCACAATGTCTTCTTCTCAGGTTAGCTCTGATAACATGTTAGATTTTTAACATTAAGCTAGCATTACATTAGGATCTTTTACTAAGAGAATAAGAAGCACAACAATCAAACAAAAGAGACAATGAACACAATGTTTTTCCTCGAGGAAACCATAAATGGAGAAAAACTTGCAAATTCCTCAGAGATAGAATCAGCACCAAAAGTAAAACCCCAAAACAGTAAGATGATCTCCTGAAAGCAGTAACCCCTTTCTTCCTAGCCCCAGTGTCTTCTTCTTCCTCAGCTATGCGCTAAAACTTAGTGTTAGTGAGTGTGTGATAAATAGAGAGGCTAGATCTCTATTTATACTAATTCCCAACTTGACAAAACCCTACTAGGGGCAACTTCTCTAGAAGAGTCTAATAACCCTAGTGCACTAGAACTGCGAGGACTTGAACCCTTGATCAATAGGAGGGTTACCCACAATATCTTGACATGAAATGTTTACATTATAGAACCTTCCGATAGGAAAATTGGGGAATGACATAACTCAATTACATTATAGACACATCCCTGAATAAACATCAGGGTACAATACATAAGATATACAAGTGAATACATTCCAAAGTTACAATTACTACAACACTGGAAAATGGTTTTAAAACCATCTGCAAGACCTCCTAAACAACCCATGGTTGTATTGTACATGGCTTAGGAGGGCCTTGGAAATGGTTTTAAGACCATGTGTAAGGCCTCCTAAACAACCCATGGTTTTAAGAGAGCCTTGCACATGGTTTTAAAACCATGTATGGGGGAGATGTTGTAATGTTCATTCCTAACAAAATAAAAAGTAATAATAAAAATTATATGTCGGTCCTTGGACATAGATAATATTAAATATTAATAATAAAAACATTATATGTTGACCTTGAATACAAATATGTGTCTTTTGGTTTGATTCAAATCAATGGCTATATATAGGACACACCAAAGTTGATAGCTCCTCAAGTAGAATACTTAAGAAGAGGTTTGCACCTCTAGAGATTTGATCCCTCTCGGTGCTTAATAGAGCCTAGAATTTGGATATAGGATGGTATGTACTCAATGGTGATGTGTATGTTAGCTCATGTTAGATGATGTTTTTTAGATTTGTGTGATGGTTGTGAATGTTATAATATAATGTGACGTTTTATGTTAGATGATGGCAATGTAATTTTTATGGTGTTACACATGTTTATTTTTATTTGTATGTTTATGATGTTATATCAATGGTTTTTGTGCACCATGTTAGATGGTGAAAATGATCATGATGATGATATGTTTATGTTTATGTGGTGAAAATGACAATGATGGCACATTTATGGTTATGTTTATGATTGTATGACGATGTTTAGGTTTATGTTTGTTTGGTGGTATGATTATATATATTTAATATTATAAATTACGATCTTTATTAATGTCATGTACTAATTGATTGAACATGTGTTTTAAACAATGATTTCTAGATGGTGATAATGATAATGATGGTATTCTTATGTCATGAAAAATATGATGATGATACGTTTATGCTTATTCTTATTCTTATGATTATGATGGTATGATCATGATTTTTATTTTTATATAGGTTTGTTAGCTGCTAAAAATGATGATGATAGTATGCTTATGTAAAAGAACTTTGTACTATTAAAAATGTGGGTCTTTAAATCACTAACTATTTTATTCGGAAACAACATCACATTTTGCATTGTAAATTATGTTACAAAGGAAGTTGTTGGATAACTTACCAATTTTTGAAAGAATTAGAAAATTTTCAAAGTTTTCTAAATTTTAGCAACATTTTTCTAAGTTTTCTAAATTTAAGCATCATTTTTCTAAGTTTTCTAAATTTCAACATCATTTTTCATATTAAGAAATTCTTGATTTGAGAATAACTTTGATATAGTTAACACTCGTAAACATAACATATCAACTATCACTAACCGTATGTGGGTTCCTACATGTCTTGTTGAGAACACATAACACCTCAATTTGGGATTTGGCTACATGGAACCACTCATGTCGGAGCCTTCAAGTATCCAACCCAACCTTCTAGAACTTCAATGCAAGTGGGTGAGGACATCCCCTATAGAGCTGGGTGAGAGCTGAACCATTACCATCACCATTAATATTTCTTGTCTGATGGCAGCTGATATGAAACATGTGGGCATCGAGATTCTACAATAGGACTGGTTAAGGTGGTAAGATATGGATGTGGGAGGGATAATTCAATGGCTCTTTATTGTGATATGTGGTATTTCTCTCTGTTTTTCCTCCTCGACTCTTATATGTTGATTCTCTCTACAACAAAGAAGATTGAAGTTGCCTCTGGTTCTGCCACAATGTTACCCACCTAAGCTTTCTAATTTAGCCATGTGTTTTATATGTTGAGGGAAAGAGGAATCCATTGAAGAGGAAGATGTGGCTGGGGAGAAAATCACCGTGACTTAATTTTGATGGTAGAGGAGGGATATGAGGCGAAAATATCCATGCTAGTCTAATTCTTGGTCAATGACTAGAATGATCAAGGTTAACGAATATCTAGCAACCGACAAGGCCGACGGAAAAATTAACCACTAATGGCTGATAAAAAATATGATGGACACTTTTATGGAGGATATGTTGGGAAATTTGATCTCTACACATAGCAAGGTTCTCTTGGACAAAGCTAAGCTGATAGACTAGGATGACTACCTCAATATTTTGGATGCCACCTTTTCCTGGAAGCACCTAGCCAGTGGGTTGTGATGAGAAAGAAGCACAATTGTGGGATGATGCAATGCTATAGATGGAAGGTCGATGAAAAGGGGCTCTGATCTGGTTCAAAAACAACTACCTTCATTCCTTTTCCCCTCCCCTCAACAATTGAACCTCTATTCAAGTGCATTTCTACAACAAGGAACCAAATGGAAAGTCTTCTCCACTTCCGGTAAAAAATGTTGTAACCACTTCTGATGATGAATTCCATGTTGAAATATTGTAACTTCGAAGAATATTCTAAATGTATTTTACTATTGTAATCTATCATAGATGTTTTATTCCTCCATAGGGATGTTATTATTGTATTTTGACATCATATGGTCATGAGGTAAAGCCTCCATTGTAAGTCGGGTAAATAGAACCCTCATGAATATAAGATAATATTGTTTTGTATCTTCCTAGATGAATTCAACCTAGTAAGTTTGTTAGGTCTGACTTGTTAGGGAAAAAGACAAGTGTATGAAAGAGTATAAATAGAGGACACATGTTCCTCATTCGACACACACACTCACTTGTGTATAGTGCATAAGAGAGAGATATATATACTAGCAAGGCGAAGGAGCACATATTTGTGTTTTTTTCTTTGTACTTTTCATACATCTATATAGAGGAAATTGTTTTAGGTTTTCTTGCCAATGAGGGTTTCCTAGGATAAATCTCTATGTCCTTTTGTGTGTCTATGCTAGTCTTTCTTTCAGTGATCCTTTTGCATATGGTTATGATTTTATGATGCTAAATGTTATTAGATATTGTATAACCATTAAAATATTAACATGGTATCAGAGCCCCCCTGAAAGATGTCATTGCCCAATTGAAACAATACTAAAACTACAACTACTGAAGATTAGGGTTTCATGATTCAAAACCCTAGAAGACAAAAACTAGTCATGTTGGCACTTTTTCTCTACATCAATATTGGAGAAGGATCGAAAAATGAAAATTTTATACGAAGAAGATGAAATATTGATGTACCCTATTTCTACATTTCATCCTCATATTCGCTATAATCTAGGAAATATGACTCCTCCAACTTAGGGTTCCATACTCTCCCAAAATTTAGACTTAAACAGGTGACCTAGGGAAAATTGCTATATCTCGAGATAGGAACGTACAAATGAATTTTTTCAAGATGTTGCAGATAGGGAACACAATTTATTTTTTGTGGTAAAACTTTCATACCCCAAAGGTGAATAAGTGACACGTCTAAGTCCGTACAAGTTATCCATGATGAATAGTACTGAAATAAGTCATCTTGGGAAACTTTACATAAGTCCAACTTGGTGAAACCAATTCTTATTTAACCTATGGGGTGGGAAAGAGGACCGATCAGGCTACCATAGGACAACATTTTGAAACTTGACGAGAAGAAATATTGGAGCTATAGAATAAACAAAATCAGTCAACTCTGTAGAAGAAACTAAAGAAAAACTAGGGCTTTCTGTTTCAGGTACTTCCTCCACCAATCAGTTGAAAAAGGAGGACCAACAAACTCTCCATAGGAGGGTGCATATTTATATGGAATAAGTTTCTCATTCTATGGATTTTCAATTTTTACCTAACACTGATGTGGAGGAAAACTAGGGCATCAGATATTTTGCAGTTATGTTCATAGTTATGGGAAAATGAGTATTTTGTTCAGCTCTCCTTGAGAAGGAGAATCTTTCTCTCCAATGATATCTGAAAGATACATAAGGTTAAAAATTACAGTTTCTCTAGGTCCACCAGAAGTAGCATTCTATAAAATCTTTCAAGTAAGCATCATGTTAAAGCAATATCGTTGGTAAGTTCTATCCTCTCTATTTCCATTAAAGGTTCTCATTTTTATCATGATGACAAACAATACCAATCTTGAGAACAAGCTTGAAGGAACTGATAACCTTTGAGCATGGAAGTATAGAGTGCTTCTCATACCTTAAGAACCATGATCTAGAGAACTATGTCAAAGAAGAAGCTACAGATCAATAGGGAGATGAAGACAAAGCACAAGGAGGACTTAGTCAAAGCCAAGAGGATTATTTCTTCTTTCATTGGATCTCACATGTATAATCTTTGTATAATCCCAAGGATATGTTCTATACAATGACCAGCTTGTATGAAGGAAAGAATATCAACAGGAAGGTGACATTGAGGAACCAATTGAAGAAAGCGAAGATACATAACTCAAATATGCTGAAACCCCACTTAACAAAGGTTTCTCAAATCAAAGAACAACTTGAAGAAGTCAAATAAGAAAAGAAATCATGATCACATCGCTAAAGATTCCTCAAGTAATGAGGAGCATGAATTCTATTGGTGAAGGAAAAGATCATACTCTTATCGATTTCAGTATTTGAATAAGAAAGATTCAAATTAATGACACTCAAGACCAGTACATAGCTTCCCGAAATCATTAGAAGGCTCTGGGACATAAGGATCAAGAAGGAATCTACAAAACAAATAAAGATAAGTATTTGAATTGTCTTTTCCTGTATACCTAATTGCTTATATGATGTTGTTTAGTTGTGTACATATCTATGAAATGTATTATGCATGATAGAATGGTTTCATTAATGAATAATATAGTACTAATATGCATGTTATGGGTAACTATCCTATGGTGCTATACAACACTCCATTGCTACTTATCTAGAATGAAACCTCTTTGCTGACATATTGGGATTAGTGCACCATCCCAATAATATTATGGTAGAGATGAAAAGTAACTGGAAAGATTCTGTGTGTATACAGGATATAGATGAATGTTGTATTGGCTAAAATAATTGCATGATCTTATACATAAGATTTTGTAATTATTAATATGATTTATGAAATGTTTCTAACCATGTAATCAGTGCATTCGAATAATAATAAATATCACATACAATCACCTACAAGAAAAGGACGATAATACTTGTTTTGAAGAACAAGTGACGACAGTTCAAGATTCACTCCAGCAATCATACATGGAGATGAACCTAAAGCTTCAACAGTTAGAGACACCATTGTTAGAATAATCAACCCATAGTTTACCCACTTAGACATTAATTCATTTATTTTTGTCTTATTTTCCTAGTTCATGTGTCCCACCTTGTGCAAGTTGCTAATTGCCTATCCATAGAGGTCAAACTTGCCATATTTGACACATGTAGCGCTTGGGAAATCCTTAGGAATCAAATCTTCTTTATTCCTAGCCTCCTAGGTGCCTATCTGATTTTTCTGCTTTACTGCCTTCTTTTTCAGTGTTTTAAGGCACATAGGAAAGCTAGACTAGGTGAGGTGAACTAGTTTTTTGTCCTCTTCATCCTCCACTCTTTTCTCCATGAAAAAGCATGTATGAGCTTCCATTCCACCACTCTTTATCCTGCCCATGTGCCCTTGCCAATTTGTGAGCTCCATGACAGATTTGGGATCAACTTTTTACACCTATGGGGGATTTGCTTAATTATAGTAAGCCTGCTTTATGGTAGATTTGGATGCTTCCTCATGCATTCAATTTATTCATGTATTCTATTTATTCAGAAGCCTATGTTATTACACGGTTGGCTATTGTACACTCATTTAATATAATTTTGTGTTACAGCTCCATATTCAGTCTCCATTGTTAGGAATTTTGCATGATCAATTGATAATTGTTGTGGGTAAAATTAATCCACTGCTGGACTGAATTTATACATGGTATGAGAGCCATTGTAGGTTGTTACTCTCCTTCAAAAATTGTTTTTCAGGTTTGACATCAAGACTGGGAGCCTTCTACTGACAACCGGGACAGATTTTCTAAAGCTATGGATTCACAGAAAACTATCTTGATTCCCTTCAACTATTTTGAATGGAAAGAAGAGATGGAGATATTGTTGAGAGTGAAAGGCCTCGACAGGGTGAATATGGATACAGAAGCCGAGCCCTATCGGAGATATGAGGCCTATGGCCTCCTATGTCTCCGTATTTCCCGAGACCTCCTTTTCCATCTCGATGGATTAACATCACCGGATCAAGTATGGGAGAATATTTCTGATATTTTTGGAAAGACAGATGAGATGAGGGGACATCAGATTGATAATGAGATGATTTCTCTGAGTCCCAGTAGCTTTGAATCCCTGCAGCTATATTTCTCCAAGTTCAAAGCACTAGTTTTGCAGCTGAAGCAATGTGGTATCTAAAAGAAAGATGATCAGCTCATATTGGCCATCCTCTCGAAGCTAGGACCTGACTAATCAGTCTTTGTTTTGACCTTATATGCCACAAAACTCACAGCTCGAACCTGGAAGATGCCTAGCCTTGCATATTTCATGGAATCTCTCACACAAGAACAAGACAAGCTGGTGATGATGGGCACCATCAAACCATCCAAAGACCAAGCACTAGTTGCTGGAGATTCAAGGGTGGATTCAAAAAGCAAAAAGAAAGCTAAAAATCCACCTGAGCAAAAGAGAGACAAGAAACAGTCTCTAGAGGATCAACAAGGTCCCAAGAAAAATACCAAGAAGAAGAAAAACAAAGGTGAAATGAATAAGTGCTCATACTGTAATAAGGGCAATCACACTGAAAGCTCTTGTATGAAAAAGCAGATTGATATGCTGACCCAAATCCTGGAGAAGAATGGCATCTCCCTTCCAGAAATCTCAAAGAAGAGAGAAGGAGGATCAAGTTCAGATTACAGAGAGAGAGTTCATGCATTGGTTGCTGGCACATCAAGCTCACCCAGTTTTATCATTGATTCTGGAGCTTCAAGACACATGGTTTTGACTAAGGAGGCCTTCTCCTCACTGGAAAATTCGAAAGGACCATCTATTGTACTGGGAGATGACTCTCTCACTGAAAGTTTAGGGAAAGGAAGGATAGATCTTGATCATGGTTAGTTCAACAATGTGCTGTATGTCCCTAGTCTCACCTCCAACCTCCTTTCAGTGTACCAGATGACCCACATTGGGTCTCCTAAGAAGGTCATATTCTCCCCTGATGAAGTTGAGATCATAGATATCTCAAGTGGTAGAGTCATTACAAAAGGATTTGCAAATCATGCTCAAAAGGTATACATGTTCTCACACTTCCTACCTTACTCAAACCCCTCTGCTCTTCTTATCCATGCTAATGAAGCTAGCAAGCTATGGAATGAAATATTTGGCCATCTAAATTACAAGTATCTGTCTGATCTTAGTGAGAAATAAATGGTCATAGGGTTTCCCAAGATAAAATTTTCTAAAGGAGTCTGCCAAGGTTGTATCCTAGGAAAACACCTAGAGCACAAATTTGAGAAAGCTAGTCATGAGAGAACCTCTGCACCCCTCAAGCTGATTCACAGTGATGTTGCTGGCCCATTCCCTCATATGTCCATGAGTTAGGCCAAATATGCATTGACCTTTATTGATGAATTTTCCAGGTATTGTTGGGTTCACTTCCTGAGACATTAGTCTGAAGTTTTTGGCCTATTCAAAGTCTTTAAGGCTTTGGTTGAAAACCAGTCTGGAAGGAAGCTCAAGGCCCTCAGATCTGAAAATGGTGGTAAGTATGTCAAGTCTGAGTTTATTAACTATTGTGCAGATGTAGGCATTCAGATGCAGCATTATATCCCTTACACACCATAGCAAAATGGTGTTGCTGAGAGGAAGAATAGATCACTGAAGGAGATGGCAACATGCATGATGAAGGACAAAAATTTGCCACCAAAGTATTGGGCTGAAGCTATCAACTGTGCAGCCTATATCTAGAATAGGGTGCCTCACAAACAGCTTGATGGTATGACTCCTTTCGAAGCATGGAGTGGGTACAAGCCAGATGTGACCCATTTCAGGATTTTTGGCTCAAAGGCTTGGGCTAGGATTCCAACAAAGAAGAGGAAGGCTTTGCAGCCCCAAAGCCAAGAGTGTATTTTTGTGGGATACTCTGAAGATTCAAAAGGGTAAAATTTGGTAAACTTGATCACAAACAAAGCCTTCATTGAAAGGTGTGTTCAATTTGAAGAAGAACCCCTTGCAGCAGTGGAAGTTGGTGAAGCCTCTTCACCACCTGAACCTCAAGAAGTAAGTAAAGAGTTTGTTGAACATGCTGATTCTGATTTGTCTGATGGATATGAGTTTATTGCAGACCCAAACAGCCCCACAAGGCCTAAATGGGAAGCCAAGACACTACATGCAACGGGAGAGCTAGTTGGGGATACCAATGACCCAAGGAGGACTAGATCTCAATTTGAGAGTGGTCTGTGCATGAAGGATCCCATGTTTGCTGAAAAATGCTATTTGATGGTGGAGTCTGATCCTCAAACATATGAAGAAGTAGCAGGATATCCAATATGGCAAACAGCCATGAAGGAGGAGTTCAGCTCATTCCAGAAGAGCAACACATGGGAGCTAGTGGATCTTCCTCTAGGAAGAAAGTTAGTCCAGTGTAAGTGGGTCTATAAGACCAAATTTGATGCTGATGGTTCACCACTGAAGTAAAAGGATATATTGGTAGCCAAAGGTTACTCACAGGTTCATGGCATCGATTACAATGAGACCTTTTCCCCAGTGGCAAAGATGGATTCCATCAGGCTAGCTCTAGCCATTGCAGCCTCAAGGTAATGGGAGGTACATCATATGGATGTAAAGTGTGCCTTCCTGAATGGAGATCTCACTGAGGATATATATATGCAGCAGCCTCAAGGTTTTGCTACTAACCCTTCTCTTGTGTGTAGGTTGAGAAAGTCATTGTATGGGCTAAAGCAAGCCCCCAGGGCTTGGTATGCCAAGATAGATAGCTTCTTGCTATCTCTGAATTTTGTTCGGTGCAAATCAGATCCAAATGTCTATTTGAAGTTATTTAATGGTTCATTATTGATCATTGTGTTATATGTTGATGACCTCCTCATTACAGGAAGCTCACAGGCTGAGATTGCTTCCTTAAAAGGAGCTATGAACCAAGCCTTCTCCATGACAGATTTGGGGCTCTTAAGTCAATTTATGGGGCTTGAGATCTCTCAATCCAAATATGGAATCAAGGTGCACCAGTCCAATTATGCCTTGGATTTTCTGATCAAATTCAGAATGCAATATTGCAAAGCAAGCAAAACTCCTTTCCTTTCAGGAGTGAAGCTGGAAGAAGATGATTCTCCACCGACTGTAAACAATACACTGTATAGGCAATTGATTGGATGTTTATTGTATCTGACACATACTTGACCTGATATTTGTTATGTAGTAAGTGTGGCTTATAGATTCATGGATCAGCCTCATGAGATCCATTGGAAAGCAGCCAAAAGGATCCTTAACTTTGTTCAGGGAACAAGGACACATGGGATCTTCTATAAGGCAAAATCTGATCTTGATTTGATTGGATTTACTGAAAGTGATTGGGCAGGTGATAGCACAGACATAAATTCCACTTCAGGATATGTGTTCATGCTTGCAGAAGGGCCAATCAGCTGGTCAAGCAAGAAACATAGTGCCATTGCACTCTCATCTACAGAAGCTGAGTATAGAGGAGTTGTTAATGCAACAACTCAGTGTTTATGGTTGCAGGGTTTACTTGGAGAGTGTGGTTTCGAACCTGAGTACTCAACTACCATCTACTGTGATAACCAAAGTACCATTTGAATCTGCAAAGATCCAGTTCAGTAGCAGAGAACCAGACACATTGAGATTCACATGCACTACATCATAGAGCTTGTGCATGATGGCACCATTCACCTACTCTTCTGTTCATCTTCAGAACAAGTAGCATATATCTTCACCAAAGCATTTTGTGAGAATACCTTCAGCAATCTCAAATCACTGCTAGGGATTGCTGATCATGCTATAAAAGCATGAGTGGAGACAAGATTCTACAATTTTGTTTTACAGTCCATGTTTAAGGGAGGATTTTCCCAAGTTGGTTTTGCCTCTTTCCTTGGTTGTATGGACTTGCAGTATGTAAAAGGGTGACTAAGACTTGTTGCTAGGCCATATATTTTTGATGTATTACTCATAAAGTCAGGCTTAAGGGGGGGTGTTAGAATAATCAACCCATAGTTTACCGACTTAGACATTAATTCATTTATTTTTGTCTTATTTTCCTAGTTCATGTGGCCCACCTTGTGCAAGTTGCTAATTGCCTATCCATAGAGGTCAAAATTGCCATATCTAAAACATGTAGTGCTTGGGAAATCCTTAGGAATCAAATCTGCATTCCTGGCCTCCTAGGCACCTATCTACTTTTTCTGCTTTACTTCCTGCTTTTTCAGTGTTTTAAGGCACATAGGAAAGCTAGACTAGGTGAGGTGAACTAGTTTTTTGTCCTATTCATCCTCCACTCTTTTCTCCATGAAAAATCATGTATGAGCTGCCATTCCACCACTCTTTAGCTTTCCCATGCGCCCTTGCCAATTCGTGAGCTCCATGACAGATTTGGGATCAACTTTTTACACCTATGGGGGATTTTCTTAATTATAGTAAGCTTGCTTTATGCTAGATTTGGATGCTTCCTCGTGAATTCGATTTCTTCATGTATTCTATTTATTCAGCAGCCTATGTTATTATAGGGTTGGCTATTGTACACTCAGTTAATATAATTTTGTGTTACAGCTCCATATTCAGTCTCCATTGTTAGCAATTTTGCATGATCAATTGATAATTGTTGTGGGTAAAATTAATCTACCGCTGGCCTGAATTTCTACAACCATGATGGAAGACATAGATCAAAATAATATAAGAGAGAGGTAGATCCACCTCTATATATGAAGACCACATTGGGAACTAGAGATAATTCAAGACGAAGAAAATAATGATGGGAATTCCAAGTAAAGTAAGAGGCCTCAAATACACTCTAGTTATGTGGCACTGTTGAGTGACATCATTGATGCAGACCCTTCCAGCTATGAAGAAGAATCCAAGGAGAAATGGAAGAAACTTTGATGAAAGAGTACAAGTTGATCATGAGTAATGATGTCTAGGATGTGGTTCTGAGACATGAAGGGAAGTCTATAGTGTCTTCCATGTGGATATACAAGAACAAGTATAGAAATCAAGGTTCATGGTTTCTCTCAAAAACAGGGAGTAGAATATGGCAAGACATACTCCATTGACTAGACACACTTCTCCAGTGGAGTAGAAGTATATATCGATCAAAGAAACACATGTGTAGAATATGATTTGTACGAGCTCAGAAGGAAACCATAGATAAGCACATCTAGTTACATAAGGAGATTGAATATGAATATCTTAACCTTTGATACAAGGCTGAATATGAAAGCCTATAGAAGACAACAAGCTCATAGATGGATGTAAGAGGAAGTTTGTAACAAAGTTCAAGATAAATTATATTGGTATCTAGTGACATGATATGGATACATAAAATATTAGGATGATACCTGCCACTCCATTTCAGAATGTTTCGATACATAAAGTAGAAAATGTAAAGGGAGGATGATGATCCACTTCAGGGGGAGTGACTAAAGAATTTATTCGAGTTCGGCATGGTATGAAACAATGGACAAATTCCTGATGGACTAAGGATTTACCAATAGTAAAGTGGGTTCCATCCTTCAAGGATGAATGCAGAAGACTAGGATATGGCAATGTCTCACAGGATGAACTCATTGTAGATTCAAAGAGGAAGTTTCAAGGATAGAAAGAGAACCTCAGGATGTTTGGGATCGTGTATCATTGCATAAAGAGGCAGAGTACATTGCAACATGTGAAACGTGTAGTGAAGCAATGCGGATTCACAAACTATTTGCCGGGAAAGTATGTTGTGGAAATATTAAAAATATTTCATATGTTGGATTCTAAATCCATGACCACACCCATGGATACAAACTTGAATTTGTTATGATATGATGAATCATCAAAGTTAGTGGATGTGACTGAGTACAAATAGATTATTAGTTCATTGATGTATCTGACAAATATGAGGCCATATATATGCTTTGTTGTGACCACCCTGAGTTAGTATCTAGTTAAACCGAGATGTGTTCATCTAATAGTTGTAAAGCATGTGATGAGGTACCTAAAAGGTACGATAGAATTTGGTCTATACTATGATGGAGATCATGAATAAAGTTTTTATGGTTATACAGATGTAGATTGGGAAGGAAGTGCCTCGGAAAGGAAGAGCACCTCAGGTGGACGTTATTTTCTAATATTCAGAATGATCTCATGGTTTAGCAAGAAGCAATCTTGTGTTTCTCTTAGCACAGCTGAAGAAAAGTATATAAGAGCTTGTTCTGCTACTTGTGAATCCACATGGACTCGAAAGTTGATGTTAGGTCTATTTTACATGGATTTGGATACCATTGTGATTCTAACCAGAGTTGTATAAAGATGACAGATAAGCGAGTGTTACATGAAAAGTTGAAGCACATAGAAATTAGGTATTTTTATATATTGAATATGGTACAGAAGGGAGCTATAAATATCCAGTATGTGAGTAAGGATGAGAAAATTGTTGATGTGTTGATCAATCCTCTGTCTTGAGTAAAGTTTGAATACTTTCATGACAAAATTGGTGTAGTTCAAAAATATCTTCCTCATAAGGAGGAAAAGTAATGATGATATAGACCTTCCTCGTAAGGAGGAACAATGATCATGATATAGACCTTCCTCATAAGGAGGAATAATGCTGATGCTATAGATCTTCCTTATCAGGAGGAACAATGATGATGATATAGAAATTCCTCATAAGGAGGAACAATGAGGATGATATAGACCTTCCTCATGAGGAGGAACAATGATGATGATATAGATATTCCTTGTAAGAAAGAACCATGATCATGATATAGACCTTTCTTGTAAGGAGGAAAATTGATGATGATATAGACCTTTCTCATAACAAGGAACGATGATGATGATATAGAATTTCCTCGTAAGGAGAAACAATGATGATATGGACCCTCCTTGAAAAGGGGAGTAGGTTGATAATGATATGCACCTCATTGAAAGGGGGAGCAGGTTGATGATGATATGGACCCTCCTCAAAAAGGGGAGAAGGTTTATGATGATGTGGACCCTCCTAGAAAGGGGGAGTAGTTTGATGATAACATGGAATTTCCTTGAATTGAGGAGTAGGTTGATGATGCTCCAGTGGGATTGTATCATCCCTGGAAATTAGTCCTAAAAGTGATGCAGATACTTTACTCTTTATGAAAGATGAGGATTGCATCGTCATTGGACTTGTTATAGCCTTTTTTTTTTCTTCTCATTTTAAAGCATTTGCTTGTTTTTTGAAACATGGTTTTGTTCATTTTTAATTTTGGATTTTAGGTTAGTTTAAACCTTTTTCTTTAATTTTTATGTTTGTATTTAGTTGATTTCATAGTTTTTTTCCAATTTTGGCTTTATTTTGCAAAACTCATAGTTCAAGGGCTTGTAGGATGTTTTAATGAATTAAAGGCCCTAAAAAATATCATAAACTTTTGTTCTAAGTCATTCAAACAAAGTTAACCCTTTGTTATGAGTTGTAGTTTTGAAAATTATTGAAACAGGTTTTCTTGTAGCGCAAGCCTGAAAAAGTTACACACGCGCGCTACAAGAAAATCACGCTATTTGAAAATCATGATTTTTGGTTCAATTTTTTGGAAATTCGCGCATAGGAGAGGTCATTCACACTTGTTAATGGATTTGATATGTGTTCTCGACCAGAGTGATCATTGTGACAGGTGTTAACAGTTCAAGCAAGCCATCAATAGGGTAAGTTGCGGTGGTCTAGAAGTTATGATACATAGTAGTGGAATATTGATAATTATATGTGATGAGGAAAATTCGCCTTGAATTACGCATCTCCTGGGGCACATGAAGAGCATATGAGTTCATGGAAAAGTTTGGCAGTTTGTAATTAAGGTTGGAAGAAAGTTGATAATTTAGGGCTTTGAAGGGCGACTGTTTGGCACTATCGTGGTGGTCAGAGGAGGATTAAGGAATGAAAATGGACACCTATCAGACAGGAAAATGCAATTCTAGTAGTTGAATTCACTATTTTGATAGGTAGGGGGTGAATTGCTATCATATTCCTTGTATTTGGGTTTTCATTGATAGAAGATTAATTATGGAATTAAATGAAGAATGCTAGTATATAAACCGAATTGATGCTGAATGTCAAATTTTCTCTATCAATATAATTAAAATACTTATCAGTATAAGTGATAAAATTTAATTTGGGGGTTTGGTTTCCCAACATAGCATAGTCTGTCAAATTGCCAAGATATGAATATAGTTAGAGTTTCTTTTACTGAAAGAAGCAATTTGACAGTCATTTAAAATGAAGAGAAGTGGTAAAACAAACATAGCTGAACCCTCAGACATGTCTTGGGTTCAGAATTTTCCAGACTATGCAAGATTGTTTTTAGAGGCATGATGGTTAAGTGCTTTTGAGAAAATTGATTGGTATAACACAGAGGTCTCTTATAAGTTTGCTCAGTGCTTGGATAAAGATATTGTTACTTTTGACACCTTGAATATTGAGTTGAACAAAGAACTGATAGCAGAAGCCACAGGGATCCTAGATGAAGACGAATATTGGTTTAAAAAAGTACCTTTTACCTTTGATGCACAAAAATACTTACTTCCAAATGTGGTAGAAAACTGGGGTAAAGGAGTACATATCCAGAAATTTAAACCAGAATGGAGAGAGCCAATAAACATTCTACAAAGTTATATCACTTGTGAAGGAAGATTTGCATTTGTTTTTAAGTATAATTTCAAGTTTTTGTAGCATCTCAACCATGAAGCAAAGATGAATCTTCCATTATTTTTCCTTAAAAGTCTACAAAAAATGTCTAGCAGGGTAAAGGAGCATCAAGACCACACTAAACAGTCTATATTTCATCATGGGCTTATAAAGCTTGTCATTAGTACTGTGCTTCGAAAGAAGGAGAAAACATGGGATTATTTTTTATCTTGATCTGGATTTCAAACAGAGAAGGAAGATCAAGCTCAAAAAATACAGTTGAATAAAGGTCATAATGTGGTTAAGAAGCTGAAAAAGAGAGTCACAGTCAAGAATGACGAGGATAATGTACCAGAAAAATATAGAACTCAAGGAGATGAAAATGTTGAAGTTGAACAGTAGACCAATATTGAGGAAAATGAAATTTCAAAGGTAGAAGTGAAAGATGTGGATCTTGTAGAAGATACTTTTCATGTAGAACTGAACCAAGGAGTAAAGGAAAATGTGAAAGAAGAGGAACAAGTTCCTATTATAGTGGAGTATGAAGATGAGGAAAAGTCATTATCTGATGAAGCTAGGGTTGACACCAAACAGGATGTGCAGAAACAGTATGAAGAAGAGGTAATGTCACGAGGGATAAAAAGGAAGGTTGTCCAGCTAGCTTCTATAAAACATCAAAGGAAAACTTTAAGCATGTTAGGGGAAATTGGGATAGGTTGGAGGCCCAAGACTAGACCTAAGAACAAACTCAGATTGAATATGAAGAAATTGTTAAACCCTAAACCAGCTCAAAATAAAATCACAGTCATTGAAGACCTTTCATCTCAAGAAGAGATAGAAGACAATGAAGATCTAAATGAAAATGATATGAAGGGTAAGAAGCAAATTATTTCAGAAAATAAATTAGCTTTCACTGAAACCAAAATTTCAGAGATATTTGAGAAAGTTCGAAAGAAGGTAATATTAGACCAGCATCAAGATGATTTACAGAAACATCATTTAGTAATATCAAGATTTTGTGTAGAGAAAGGAAGGGTTGTTGAGAAATCATCCCAATGCAGTGTTGAAGTCAAAGAATATTCAGAAGTCCCTGTGGCCATGACAGAGCAACTGGAAGAAGATGAAGATATTTTTAAGAAGTTGAAAATCCCTTGGATGCCAGAACAAATGCATCTAGTATCAGAAGGGAAGTGCATTGATTCTGAAAATGAAAATTTGCAGAGGAGTATCAAATAGTACAAATATAAGATCGATTACCTGCATGATGCAAATGAGGGATTAGTGACTGCCAATAGAATATTGAGAGAATATTTGGAAGAGGTAAATAGACACTATCAGGAATCAATTACAGTTTCTAAGGAGGCTTTGAAAAGAAAAATACAGACACAAAGTTTGTATACAAAACTGAAAAAAACCATTTAAGAGCTAACACAGTAGAATCAAGAGCTTTCAAAAAGAGTTGAAGACTCGGAAGAAGATCACCAGAAAGCAAGAAAGAAGACTCAATATTTAGCAGGGATAACTCTTTTTGTAGAGGTTGCTAAGGAATTGTAAAGTGCTTCAAGAATAGTGGTTATTAGTTAGTTTTTGAAAAAGTGATTTTATTTTGTATGATTATAGATTATTGAACAATTCAATAGTATGACCTAAAAGTAGTTTTTTTCAGTTATGTAACTGTCTTTGAGAAAACAAGATAAAATAAGGCTGGGAAAAGACCGAGGGTTTGAATTTTTTTACAAGGGGAGGCTATCATGCTGTGGTTTATGAAGCTAAGTGTCAAAAACTCTTATGTATTTTTGAATGACTGATTATTAAATATATGCAACTACAATCCCTATTTAGCCTATTTGTTGGTTTCATTTCTGATTTGTTTAATTACTTAGTTGATATATTCATTTCTTGTTTGAGGTTATTACTCATGAAACACTTGTTAACTGTGGATGGAATTTAGTGCTGTGATTATTGTATTTGGTTTATGTTTTATATGTTATGCATCTCAGTTCTTCAATTGTGCATGATTTAGTTTTTGTTTTAGCCTTGTGAAGTTTCTACCCTCTTGTTTACAAACTGTACAACCAAAACCCTAAAAAAACTATATTGCTTAATTGTGTTTTATAAGATTGTGTTGGCTTGTTCTTTTGTAGTCTGAGAACAATTTCTGGCACTAACAGGACTTATATCTTAAATTGATAAGGATTTATCATCCCGTAAGGTGCTCAGGATTGCATAATTCTTGGACTTATGTCCTAAAGTAAGAGGAATTGACCATCCCATAAGTGGATCAGAATTGCATCATCCTTGTACTTTTATCCTAAAGTGAGAGGGAGTGACCATCCCATAAGTGGCTCAGGATTGCATCATCCTTAGAATTATGTCCTAAAGGGAGAGGGATTGACCATCCCGTAAGTGGCTCAGGATTGCATTATACTTGGACTTATGTCCTTAATTGAGAGGGATTGACTATCCCATAAGTGGCTCAGGATTACATCTTCCTTGCACTTATGTTATAAAGTGAGAGGGATTGATCATCCCGTAAGTGGCTCAGAATTACATCATCCTTGAACTTACATCCTAAAGTGAGAGGGATTGACCATCTTGTAAGTGGCTCAGGATTGCGTCATCCTTTGACTTATGTCCTAAAGTGAGAGGGATTGACTATCCTATAAGTGGATCAGGATTGGATCATCCTTGTAATTATATCCTAAAGTGGGAGTTATTGACCATAATGTAAGTGCCTTAGGATTGGATTGTACTTGGACCTCTATCCTAAAGTGATACAGATTGATCATCCCATAATTGGATCATGTGTTCTACAAGTTATGTTTTTACTGATGATGATGTTGATCAAGAGAGCAAGTGTTGCTACAAAGTATCAAGTGATTGATTACCTCAAATGATCAAGTGACCAAGTATTGCAAAGGATCGAGTGATCGATTTATGTAGAATATGAAGATCAAGTGTTCCTGCAAAGGACCGAGCAATCGAGTACTGCAAATGATCGAGTGCTGTATAAAAACAAAATCAAATATGAATACTTAGTGCTATAGAAGATGATGTTCCATCACTGAAGATGTTGAAGATGTTCTAGTATCTGTTCTAGTTGCCGATGATTGTTGAAAACTCCCAATGATGTATATATGTATCACCCTCATGTTGTTGAAGATTCTCTCTCTCCTTTCTCCTACAATTAATGTTGTTGTTTCCAGTATAATACCCTTCTCGTTAAGGGGTAGTGTTGAAATATTGTAACTTTTAAGAATATTCAAAATGTACTTTACCATTAAAAAATTTTAGGGCATCAAGAGGCATTAGAAAAGGGTTCCCACTTTATCCATTTCTTTTCCTTCTAGTCGCTCATGCTTTGAGTAGAATTATCGAACAAGAAAAAAGAGAGGGATCCTTTAAAGGTGTAAAGGTAACTCACTCAAAAGAATTATCTCATATCCTGTTTATGGATTATGTGGTGATAATGGGGGAGGGTTCTTGGGAAAACCTCAAGGAAACAGAGAAGATGTTGGATCTATAAAATAAATCCATAGGAATGCACATCAATGTTGAAAATTCAATTCTATCCGAAAATGGTCTGCAAGAGGAGGTAAGGAGCAAAATTAAAGTAGAACTTCCTTACATTGTTAAGCCTATGGAAGAAGGGTTCAAATATCTAGGGTTTGTTCTCAAACCTAATGCCTACTCCTTCAAAGATTGGATGTGGTTGTGTAAAAAAAATTAAGGAATAATTTGGTGCTAGACATATAAATTCTTATCTATGGGAGGTAGGCTGGTTCTTTTGAAGGCAGTCCTCAGAAGTATCCTGGTCTATTGGGCCACAATTGCATACATACCAAAATGCATCCTACAGAAATTAAGAAAAATATTATTTTCCTTCTTATGGTCTGCTAATAGAAATTCGGAAGGATTCCCCTTAGGAAAATGGAAAATGCTATCTTTTCCAAAATATTTAGCGGGGTGGGGCATTAAGAACCCATTTTTATTTTGTCAATACCTGGTAGCCAAAAATATATGGAGCCTTATCAAGAACCTTGAGACTCTATGGGGGATATTCCTAACTTCCAAGTATTTCCCAAATGGGTCTATTATTCAATGGATAAGGAAACGGGACAAATCCTTCAAAAATGGATCCGTAGGATGGAAGGCATTGGTATTATCCTTCCCACATGTCAAGAATTGGTTGGCATGGATGGTAGGTAATGGGAGAGAAGTAAGGATAGGAGAATATCCTTGGAAGTAGTAGGGTAGATATTTAAACACTTAGATGGCCTAAATAAAAAACTAAGAAGCTCAGGGATCTCCACTCTAAAACAAGCAATCCTAATGTCTTCACAAAGGGAAACTGTTTGGAAAAAATCAAAGGATTTAGGCTTAGAGGAAGGACTTAAGGAGGAATGGGAGGAATATGTTTCACTATTCAAGTCAATTTTTATTCATCTAGACAAGGAGAAAGAAGATAAATTGGTGTAGACCAAAAACACGGTGAATGGGAACTTCTCGGCCAAACTAGGCTACAAAACATGCATTTGGAACCAACATCGGGGAGAGAATATGGAATAGTGGAAAAACTGATGGAAGGCTGAAGGAACCTTAAAGGTTAAACTAACTCTGTGGTTGACTCTTAGCAACAAGCTCTTAACATTGGGCAATTTGCATAAAAGGGGTCGGAAGGGACCAAATCGATGTGCTCTATGCTTTTTAGATGAGGAAACAGTTACTCATTTGTTCCATTTCTGTTATTATGTAGAAGCTGTGTGGAAGAAAGCATGCTTCGAGATGAAATATCAAGGGAACCCAAGTACCTCTCTTAAACAAAAAGCAAATGCATGGTGGAAAGATAGATTGGTACTTCTATATAATGATCTTGGCTCCCTTTTAATTCATGGAATTTGGTGGGCAAGAAACACTACCATTTTAAAAAATAAGTTGATTCCAATTGAAGTAACCTCAACTCTTGTGATTTGATGGGACAAAGAACATAGATCTCAAGAGAAGGAGCAAAAAATTAGAGTACTGATCCCTCCAGAAATAAACAAACCAATACCTTGGGCCTTTTTTGATGGTGCCAGTCAAGGGGATCCTCCATTGGGAGGCTCAGGAGGAGTGCTCTACCTCTCAGCCAACCAAAAGGTCCAAGAAAAATACACTCCTGGAAATTTCTCAAACAATAAGGCCAAATTAGAAACTCTGCATATGATCCTAAATGTAGCCATCATCAACAACATTTCTCAACTGCAAGTTTTTTGGGACTCAAAGACAGTGGTTGACTGGGTGAACGAAAAAATTCAAATAAATTCTCCACATCTTCAACAATTACTGAATGCTATCAGAAGGCTACTAGATTTCTTCACAGGATTCATCATTTCTCACATTTATAGGGAGTTGAATATGGAACCTGATGGCCTATCCAAACAAGCTCTATTACTAGATCCTGGCAATCTGGAAACAGAGATAATCATAGAAAATTAAAACCTTGTACTGTATAATTCATTTTTGTGTCTATGTCAAGGTTCAAAACAGGCTCATAACTCAAGAGCCTCTATTTTTTGTAAATAACTGAAGGCAAGGCATGGATACTAAAATTGTAAAGATGCTTTGGTGTCAAGAGGATTTTTGCTCCTTATATAATGGAAAGTTCCTCTGGAACAGTTTATAGTCACTTTTTATTTAAAGTGACAGAGATTTTCCAATTGGAAAATATAACTTAATTATTCAAATGATAAACATAAATGAATAATTTTTTATAAGTGTAACCAAACATCACAACAAAAATTCAAGTATTACCATCTAATATTTTTATAATATATAAATATGAAGATCACAACAAATGTAAACATCAACTTCAATATGACCTATCAATGTATCATTCAATATTTTTATTTTTTGAAAAATCACTTTACAATGACAAATATGAGATCTCTAGAAGGAAGTAAAAGAAATACTTAATTAAAAGAAAGTCCTTTTCACTCAATTGTAAATCCAAAAGTTGCATTATCGAAACTTCTTATTATTATTCATGATATTCAATATATGATATAACATTAGTCCACATACATGGGAACACATTTTATACCCTATAAAACATTTAGGTGAAGGAACACTTCACTATAGTGACTTGCCCACACATATTACTCTTGTTTTCTAAAAGTTTATTTGAGTCAATTGTAAGGAAATTTGTATCTTCACATATGCTTGTGCAATACCTTGATTTTGACTCCTCACATGTATCAACTCAAAATTTGTAAATTTTCTAAATATGTTAATGGTATTGATGTTGACATGTTCATGATGATATTGAGGATTTGATAACACTGTCATTGATATTGATATATTATGTTGAGTTGATGATATCAATGGTATGGAAAACATTATAATGATATCTTGGTATTAACAATGCTAATAATATCATTATTATGATATTGACTGGATGATATTAAACATCTGTTTGATATCAATGATTATCATGATATTAATTTTATGTAGATGATGATATGGGGATATGGAGTTGATTATATGATATTAATGATATTGTTGACATTGATTGTGAATGATTCTTAATAATTGATGGTGTTGGATATTAAAATGGTTAACATTTATGATAATTTAATTCCAATATTATATTGATTATGATTATTTGGATGAAGGTTCAATTAGTGTGATAGAATCAATGAATATCTTAAATTTCCATTGTATTGTATATGGGATATATTTAAGATGTGGTGATAGATATTAGTTGAATAGTTCAATGATCCCTTGTGGTGTAAATTGAATGAAAAAAATGAGGACTAGTTATGATTAATACACGGTTAACATTTATTTGTCCATGCTCAAATATTTTGTTCAAAGTATTGCAATTATTTGCATTGGAACTTATGTACTTAAACAACTCAAATTGTTTAAACACTACATCCAAAAATCAACTTTCCATTTCCACTTCCATAACATGAAAAGTAAACAATATGATTAAACATTTCCTCATAACAATAACAAAAACATATCTCAGTCTATAAATTACAAAATAAACATGTAAATATCACTCTTCATTTCCATCACCCTCATTATCTTCCTCGATTGGCATGATAACACTGTTGTTATCATAAACATGTTTAGATATAGGGTTGTGTCTTAATATGAACCACCAATTTATATCCAATGCATATGGGTGAAAGAACACATGGTTGTCATATTTTAGGAACACATAAGTCTCCTTACTGTCATCCCACATATTTCTAGAGTTGATACATATCAACGCACTATCACAATATTCCTTTACATTATTTCTATCGAATGTGTACCACCAACTACACCTAAAACTAACATATTGGAAATATGACAAGTCCACTTGAATGATCTCCTATATCTTTCTGGCATAATCCAACATCCCTCCTATTAGGTTTCGATTATGGTGGCTAGGATTCCTAGATTGATCGAACTCAACTTCCACTCCATAGTATTGTGTAAGATGCCCATCATCAACATCCTTAGTGCAACATATGTCAATATTCCCACATAGAAGGGAACAAATGCACCAATATAAAAAGGTTAACAAATGATGGAGTCATTTGTCTAAAAACCCAACCATTAATTTAATTAACATAGATGTTATGGTTCAAATTTGCATTATAAAGTTATAAATGCACATAAAGACATTGTTACCAAGTTGCTTCACCCGATCCCAATGTTTAGCGCATCCCCCACTTCAGGAGGGAAATGGCTAGATGCACCATATTTCTATATGACTTGGTTTACAACCCAACTGTTGGGACATATCATTGGTATATTTTATTTTAAATTATCTCGATAAATCATGCTTCTACCATGAAACTACATGAATTATTTTATTTCAATGTCATATTTCCTCTTGTTCTATTCATACAATGCGAACCATAGGTGTGTTTTCTTTGTGTTGTAAATAATGAATTTGTTGATTGCATTAATTTATGAATTTGTTGTTGTATTCATGGAAACATAACCACATTCAGTACGCATGGAATGAAATATAGATTTTGAATTTTGTTGTGAATATTTACTATGTGGAAATGTGACTATCAAAATATAGTGACTTACTCTTTATCATGTGCCCTTTTACATTTGTTTCTAGTTCCTTCCCTTCCCTTCTATCCTCATCAAGTTCATCATACCAAATCACTAGGCCTGGTGTGTGGTTGATTTGATTGATGTACTCACTAGAATAATAGAATTACTCATATACTATGTACCATTCTTCCATCGAACCCTCGATGTTTTCCCTTTTTCAAACAAATTCATTCAATGTTTTCATGTACCTCTCCAAGGATAACATCTAGTGACATGAAACCACCCTACCTAATTCAAATTCATCGACTAGGCGAATTAGAATATGAACCTACAAGTCCATGAAACTTGTTAGTAGTTCTTTCTTAAACATGCAAACAATATTGACTATCTCTTGATGCCATCAATGGATGCTAGCAATGTAAATCTCCTTTGATGTGATCCACCATAGAAATGTAGATAGTCTAGATATGGCACGCCATAAGTCATTGGGAAAGTCATGTTTCACAAACCCACATACAAACAATGGATAATGATACTACAAAGTAAACACAAATAGTTAATTTCATTTTAACTTATGTGGTAGAATATATAAATAAAAAATAAGATCATTTTACTTGCATTATACATACCCTTGGAAGGATGAGCTAGTTAGATGATTTCAAACCTGACATCTTTTCATATGCAGTGAAGTAGTACCACAGATTAGGCCCATATAATGAAGGTTCTTTCACACCTATTATATATTTCTTTACCAGATTAAGATATTATTTATTGAAAATCAATGGGACATTGTATTTTTTAAATGAAAAAGATGGTCCATCCTCTCCCCTTTTTTTGTCTTAGCCAATGCTTCTTTTTGGTATATGAAGAAATAAGATCCATCCTGTAAGACATTTTGGATTATATGTGTATCCATAGAACATGAATTGATTTTTTAAATATATGCATGGGATCTAGTACGTAGACAATATTAATATCCTCCCAATATGGGATCTCATAAAATACCATTTTCCTTTTAATCCATTTGGGCATTTTCTCAACAAAGGTGTAGAATAATTTAGGATCATTTAATATTGGTTCCCAATTTGAATTGATCATCTATGAATTTTCCTTATTCTTCTATGTTTCATATTCCCTAATCCATTCAACCAATGTCATTATCTTAGGCATTTGGGTTCTCTTTCGTTTACCATTGAAAGGAATTGTTCCTCTTCTTTAAGAGTGGTTTTGTGGGAGGAATACCCTAGAGGATTTATACATTGTATCTGATAGGAATTCAGACCATCTCTCCTTCATAGAAGGTCCACAAATTTACATCCATGATAAATTTTTGTTACAAGAATTGCAATTTTATGGTATACAAAGTATGTGGTTAGTGTTGAAGCTCGATACAATTACATCGAATTAAATATGCTAAAAAATATTTATTTCAATATAAACAAATCAAACAACATATTTACCTGAGAAAAATCCTAACCATGGATAATCATGTGTGGTGTACGCACATATGCTATACAATTTAAAACTTCTCTCTCATGGGATGGGTCTCAATACATCATATACTTGTATCCCTTCACACAATTCCTTCTACTCATCGATGAAGGTAAACATCCATATTCTTCACTTGTATTTACTATGGACTATAAGAGCCATCATAAGATGTTCATTATTGATGGAAAACCATGGGGGGGTATTGTTATTGATCACTACTATAGGAAAAATAGTATAGGTGGTGTTTGGTTGGGAAAATGGGTTGATGTCATCAATGGCTATGATCAATCGAAGGTTGTGTACATCTGAATCCTTGAACTTATTGGGCCATGTATCCTATATATGATTGACAAAAAATGGATATGTTGTGATTTGCATAACTCCTTACTCACTTAGGTGTGATGCATGCCATGAATAATAGCTAATCCTTTGCAATGAAAGATCCTTTGATTCCTTGGGATTATAGTCTTGTTCCTCAGTATCTTATGAGGATGACCATGTTTTTTATCTTTTTTTTTATTCTTTGTACCTATCACACCCACATTTTTTACATTTCTATTTGTTTGTATATTCACCTCTATATAGAATACAATCATTGGGTTAGACAATATGATATGTACTTAACACCCAACATTTTTAATATTTACTTTGCATCTTCACAACTTCCAGGAAAGACATTATCACTGAAAATTACTGAAAGTTTGAATAAACTGTAGTTAGTGAGAAATATAAATGTGCCATTTCATTTAACGTTGATAAAATCAACCATTTTCAATGTTGATTGTGAGACAATATGACTCAAAATATAAGTTTGTTGATTGTTAGTTACCTCAAGAGTGCCGATAAAAAATCATATGACACTTAATACATTGATTTCAAGTTTTATATTAACATTTTTGTCCCAAACTATGTAGACTTTGGTTGGACAGGTCCAAAGAGAGGGGTGTTGGAAGATAATTTAAGGATTTCACTACAATAAATCACCATTTTAGGGGTGGTTTTGACCTGCGATGGTTTTGCTAAACCCCTTCCCCCCCCCAAAATGTTTTTAGGTCTTTGGTGGTGGTTTTACAAATCCCACCTGAAAGTCCTCAGAATTGGACTTTTGGGGGTAGTTTTTTAAATACCCCCCTCTTAACACTAGAAAATTACCAAAGGTTGTAAAGGCTATTCCCAGGTAATAGAAAAAACCACTTTTAAAGAGAAAACTGGCTTTTTCTTCTTTCGAGAGGGATCTCTCACAAAATATTAACAAAGCCAGATATGTATAAGCAAAACAGTTTGTAATCGGTAAGATTGGTAGAAACTGAACACATGACCATTGGGCTATGGAGTCAATATATGAATATAGATAAACAAAAAAATTGCATGGAATTTTTAAACAGAGGCAAGGTAGCTACTCAGTCACAGTCAAAATTTGATTGTCTGGTGAAAAAGGAAGAACATGAGCATACCATTAACATAGAGCATTGTAAAAATGAATTATGTATCAACTTTAGAAGAAAGATTTGGTGGACATATGAAAAGAACAACTATAGCATAGTAAATATGAATTCTAAAATGTTATACTCTCATCTCAAACATGAAAAAAAACATAATGGAAATATAAACTGGAAAGACATTCACATGAGAAGGGAAAGTACAGACTGCAACATTTAATAACTCATGAATCTATGATTAACCCTCAACTTTTGACTCTATAATTTTATTAAGGAAATAATCTGAATACACAAACCTCCAAAATCTCACGGGTTCCAACCCTTGCTTATCAAATGTATGACTACTTATACAATTACTCCTTGAGCTAAACATTAAACCTAACCGTCTAACGGTTTCAACCGCTTATTACACATGTCAAAGCATTTATCTACTACAAAAGAGTTTTGAGATAACAAAATTTCTTAACTAATGATTTTAAAATAACATTCTATCATAAATATTTATTTCGATGAAAATCCTCTTCGTTTTCTTCCTTGATGTTTTCATGGTTGTAACTTGTATTTAGTTTATCAATATTGATGAACTATTCTCCACAGTTCAGGCTTAGAAAACTCTACAACAACCATGTCATGTGCCAGAAATATGAGTTCCATGTTGTATGTATATGAAAAATTAGGAACCTTTGCACACGAGACATTAAAATCAAATAATAATTCAAACTATTTGACCAATTTATCAAACACAACTCTTCTAAATAGATTTTGCTGCATATATACAAATTTGATGTGATATGACCTGCAATTTACCAATCTATCTAGATACTCCTTTTGAGACAATAATGGTCCCTTTTCCTCCTAGAAGAATGGAATTCCCCTGTTTACCAAATCTTTCCAAAATAATATTCTCTAGGAAATATATTATCACTACATCCATAGCTCTTCGAGTAGGTATTGCTTCAATCCACTTTGTAAAATAATTAGTTGTTGTTAAGATCCACTTATGCTATCCTAAGGATTTTAGATTTATTTCCCCCATGAAATCCAACCCTCACTGTTGAAAAGGTTCTTCTACTGATATCGGATTAAGATGGAGTGGATCCACTTTCCTATTTCTATCAATAATATGACATTGATGACATTTGGTGGTTTGTTTATACACATATGAAAATAATGAAGTCCAATGGAATCCTACTCTATAAATTTTATTTGCAATTACCTTCTACTAATGATGTCCCCCACAATCTCCTTCATGAAAATCCTATGCTATTTGCTGAGCTTCATTCTCCAGAAGACAATTCAATTAACACTCTGCCAGGATCCTTCCAATAAAGATATTGATTTAAAATACAGAATTTTGGATCCTTCAGGTTCACAGACCTTGCTCTAGTTTTACTTAACCCTGTAGGAGGTTGTAAATTTTGCAACACATAAACAATATCAGCATACCATGGGGAAATAGAAAAATCTGGCATCACTTGTACTTCTGTGTCCAACTGATTTAATTGATCAGAGAGAAAATTTAGCTGTAGAGAATCACAATTGGATTCTGTCATCATTTTAGCCAATCCCTATCCCTTAATCAATTCTATGGGCCTAATTTCAATGTCATATTCCAAAAGCATTGCTATCAATTTTTCTCTTCTCTCCTCCAGATCTAATTGTGTAAGTATGTTTTTTACCACAATGTTGGGTACATTAGCAACTACATGTGAATGGAGAATGTAAATTCTGAAATCCTTTAGGACCTTAATTAAATTATATGTGTGTTTCTCCATGATATCATATTTTAACTCTCCATCTCTTAACATCTTACTGAAAAATGCTATAGGTTGTTCTTCACCATGATCATTCTTTTGTAACAGAACAACTATAACAATATGCTTTGAAGCATATGAAAATACAAAAATTCTTTATCAAAATTTGGAATTACCAATATAGGATCTTTTGAAATAGATTTCTTTATATCCTTGAAAGACTTCTTAGCATCCACTGTCCATTTTATTTCATTATCCTTTTTCAGCATATTAGTAATGTTCATCAAAATTTCAGCAAAGCTAGGAATGAATCTCCTCAAGAAATTTACCTGCCCAATGAATGAATATACTTCCTTCTTACTCCTTGGTTCATCCACCTTCAAAATTTCACTCACCCTATCTAGATCAATCCTTATACCTTCTTTGGAAATAACATGGCCCAAAATTTTTCCTTCTCGTAGAGAAGAATGTGATTTCCTTGGATTTAATGAAACGACATACTTTCTACATTTAAGGAAAAACTTTTACAAATGTTTGATATGTTCCCTATCAGAACTGGAATATACAATAATATCATCCATGTAAATTACTACAAACATGTCCCTTTCATCTGCAAAAGCAATGTCCATAACATGTTGGAAAGTGGCTCCTACATTAATTAATCCAAAAGGAATCTTTGCATACATGAATGTACCCCATGGTGTAGTGAAAGCATTTTTCTCATGATCTTCAGGAAACACCTTTATTTGATTATAACCTAAAAACCCATCCATAGTAGAAATTCTCTCTAAACCTACCACCTTCTGCAAAATCTGGTCCATCTTTGGTAAAGGGTAACTGTCTTTCGAAGAGACTTTATTTAAATTTATGAAGTCTATGCGCAGTCTTATTTCACCATTCGTCTTTCTAACAGGAACCAAATTAGCAACCCATTTTGAGAATCTCAAGGTTACAATTATTTTTGCATCAAATAATTTTTGATCTCCTTTTCAATGACATGCAATAGCATTGGATTAATCCTTTTGAGTTTCTGCCTAAATGGTTTTTCTCCGGGCTTAATTGGAATAGTATATTATATAATGGAGGTGTCATACTCTTTGAGGTCATCATAACTCCATGCTAATACATCCATGTATTTTTTCATCAAGTTCACATACTCATATTTTTCTTTAGTAGGGAATTTCTTGGACAATTTTACAATTTTGGGATTCTCCTCGGTACCAATGTTTTTATCTTCAACAACGTTTTCAGCAGGTTTGACTTTAAGATCTTTGACAACATCGTTTTTGTTAAAAAGATTCTCCAAGGGAATTAAGCCTCTGGGAATATAATTACTCTTCGATTAGACTATATACTTTCCTCCTAGTGAGATTTTCAACTTCTTTGTTTTAGCAACTCCTTCATATTGATCAACATCTTGAAAATTTTCAGAATCAACACTTTGTTTTTCGATTTGGGTATTTACAAATTCACCAGACAATTCCAGAAATCTTTTGATTTCCATATTATCTTCAAAAACCTTCCAGTACTTGGTATTGTCTTGTATGGAAGGCCTGTTTACAATGTGAACCTTATATTTTCTTTTACCTATAGTAGGAGTCTTAAATTTTCTAGCAACAATTGCCAAAGAATCTACCACTATATTATCATGTCTAGGAATCACTTTGACACTGTGTTCTGTGAAAAAGTTCCCAAACATATCCCATAATTCATTCCTGTAAGCACTCATTCTGGGATGATTATTTTGATAACTATTATTCACCTTATTTATCACAAGTTTTGAATCTCCAAAAAATTTGACTTGTTTAGCTCTCAAATCATTTAGTGCATGGAAACCTAGCAACAAAACTTCATATTCTGCTACAATATTAGTACGTTCAAAGGTCAACTTGTAAGAAAAATATTTAAAATCTCTAATAGGGGAAATTATATATACATCTGCAAGAACACCCACTTTAGCCACCGACTACTAACAACATAAGTAATATTTTTTCACTTTACAATCTCTTGTTTTCATTAACGGGAATTGTAGCATAAGGCATATCCATTTGAAAAGTTCCTTTTATTTTAAAGTCCAAAGTCTCAATAATAAAACACCAAATTTGGGATGGATATCAGCCACAAAAACATCCATGACGACAGTTTTAGATGGTAATTTATTCAAGGATACTACCATGTCTTTTATCAAACCCAGAGATTTCACCCTTTTGGAATCAAAAGAATACAAATCTTTATAAGGCCTTGTAATCTCTAACCCCAAACTTTCTACTGCTCTTTTAGGCATCAAATTATCTGAAGCACCTGAATGTAACATGGAATTATGCAACACCATGTCATGCACATTTAAGCTCATATAAAAAGGTGGTACGTTCTCAATCCATATTATCAATCTTAGACCCCAAAAAAATGGTAGGATTGTCATCTGTTACTTCCAAAATATCTGGTTGAGCCTCTCTATACATCATCTATAGCATGTATTAAATATTAATGATAATAAAATTATATGTGGACCTTAAATAAAAAGATGTGTCTTTTGGTTTGAATCAAATCAATGGATACCTAAGATGAGGTTTTCACCTCGATAGATTTGATCCATCTCGGCGCTTGATAGAGCCTAGGATTTGGATCTACGCTGGTGATATTGTTCCAACTCATCCTAAAAATATTTATTATCATCGTCTTGTGCAAAAATATTGTGTTCCTCCTTATTTACATATATTTGAGAATCTAAATCACCAAAATAATGACTATGGTCTTCAATAGACTCTGCACCATCATCATCAGCAACATAATTTTCATGGAAGGGGGGTCTTATTTGCTGATCTTCTTGGTTCCTTGGATTCCTCATGTCCCTTTGTCTATTCTATGGGAGTGGAGGAGGAATAGGACTTCTAAAGTTAGGGTTTCTGATATGGGGTTCATTTTGTTCTAGATTCAATGGCCTAGTATCCATAATCAACCTATCCATTAACTTTTCCATTGTTTTCCACATCATTTAAAATTTGATATCATTAGACGAAGAAGCAGAAGAGGTGGAGGGAATAAATTATTCTCTACCTTTACTCCTATCAACATATACTCTTTGGTTTATTTTACCATATGCCATCATATTGGCTTCTACTTCCAACGAATTTGTAAACATAAGAGGAGTTGAAGAGGAAGAAAACTATAGTCCATTGTTGCCGAAGCTTATACTTGAGTTTGCATCCCTTTGTCCCTTAGAGCACTTTTTTTTCTTCCCAAGCTTTCCTTTGCTTGTGAGATTTCTATCGAGAGATGAAGGATTGAAGTGGTGGAGGCCCAAGTGGAGGACTCAGTTTCTCTGGTTTGTAGACGTGCCGATAGAGGTTGTCTTTCTTGTAATCTCTGATTTATATTAATAGAAATATCTTGTCCTGTCCAATAATATGTATTTAAATGAATATTGAATCCATGGATGCTTTTAAATGCTTATATGTTATTTATTATATATGCTAGAGTAGATATAACACCATTATACAGCATGGTTGTCTTGTTTGCTGATTGTTGAGAGAGAAAATTGATAGCACAAGAGAGATTGGAAACGCTCAACGGGGATCTACATCAACCATCTGAAATAAGGTATGTTTAGAGATCCTTTAGTGTTACATGTTTTATTTCTCTTGCATATTGGAAGGGATTGATTTATGCAGTTACTCTGTCTATTGTGGTACCACAATCCATAGGAAGTTTTCTCCATAAAAGAATTGGGAGAAATTGACTGCAAGTACATACAACAGTCCCAGATACATAAGAGTACAATGGCCATGAATAGGCATGATACAAAATATGAAATGTGTGGTCATCGCCACATACAATATAGATATATCAGAATCTCCATGATGAAGATATACAAAAGATCATGATCTCCATCAAAGCTGAAGATATACAATGGATCAATATATCCGTAATGGTTGAAGATATCTGACATACACTGGAATCAAGTCACGACAGCTTGAAATATCATGAACACTAGCACGATCAAGGAGGTAGCATATATGAAATGCCACAAATCTAGAAGGTGTTCTACATAATCCACTATGAGTACATGTCCTACTATGTGAATAGAGGTGTCGAGGTCGAACATAGTAGGCCATTGTCTGATTACCAGTCATTAATATATATCGTTAACAGGCGCGAGATCACCCACCGATAATGAAAATGGGAATCAAGATAGTAGAGTGAAATCTAAAAAGTGTGAATAAATGTGTTGAGGTCTAACACTTGAAATAATCCATCGATCAGGGGTCATTGATGTATTACCAAAAACTGTCGATGGCGAGAGAACCTGCCAATGATGACTATAAGTCTCAAGGCACTGAAAAATGACTCTAGATTCCTATCCCAAAATAAATTATCTAAATTCGATGGGATGAAATCCGCTAGAAGGAGGGCACTAAGGCATCCCCCATCATCCAACATGAGGTACTCAGCAAAGCTGTATAATGTGGAAGGATTTGATCATAATGTGCATGAACCAGTATCAGAATTGAGAATGGCCAACATGCAAAGTCAAGAAAACCAAGGAATGGCCGAATTGGGCTTCAACTTCCTTTGAACAAGAACATAAAGGTGAATGGTGACTGAATGTAGGTAGCATGGACTCGATCTACAAAACCGGGACATCTTTGTGACACAGGAGGCATCGACAGAGGCTCCATAGGGACTGTAAGCTTAACCAGTTGGTGGAGATAAAATTAGAGAAACAAGTATAGCTCCTAAAGTCAAACTATTAACACAACCAAGCGGTGTGATATACAGTGCTCTGTTCAAAGGAGACATGACTCGACTGCTGCCAAAGATAACATCTTTTCTTGTCTAGCTTTTTGTTTTTTTTTGTTTTTTTGGACTTTTTCAAATATTTTCAAAAGCTTGAAAAAGAATAAAAGTGATTTATAGTTATAGACTAGGAGGAGATGAGTGTCAAGGGGCAAACAAACTAGTTCCAAGTAGTAGAACATACCTATGCTCAATTCAAGGACACATGTGTAGGATAACGACACTTGGGGAAAAGTCCCCTCCCAGTAAAAATGGGGAATCAAGCTACAAAAGATATGTAAAATGGCTCTTCTTGGCTAGACATGAGACAAGCTCGGGCTATATTTGATAATAAAAGTCAGGGAAGCCGTCATAAGGATCAATAAGGCAAGCGAAATTAATGATAATGCAATTACAACTTGACATAATGGAGTCCTGGGAAAAATGCTAGCAAAAAGATCAAGAGGAATGTGAGGCTCTTGCGCAAAGTCATGGCGATACTATACAAAGGACTCCCACACCCTAAAGGAAAAATGTCGGCATGGGCACTAAATGCAAAACAAGAGCTAACTAGCGAACCCATGTATGGTCCAGCTCTACCATCCACATCATGCCATTTCTAAAAGCAACAAGACGGTTCCATAACAAGATAGAATGGGTTCATACCTAAGGTTATAATGAAACGGTCATAAGGTCATGAAACCTAACCTATATGCCAGTTTAGACATAATACCTAAAATATGCATGAATGGGTCAAAACCACGGTCAAAATTGCGCTCAAAATGGACTCCTACATCATAAAATTAGTCCAACATGGTCAGAAACGGTCCAAAACTATAGAAAGTGGGTAAAAGATTTCAAAATTTTCAAAAAATTTCTATAAATAGTAAAAATTTCAAAAATTCCATATCATTTGAAATTTTTACCCATTTGAGCTCAAAACATCTAACGCAAATTTTGGGAGCATCGTCCAACGAAATTCGACACCGTTTGTTCCAGGTAACTCCTCATGTCCTTCTCTTCCCATTTCATGCAAATTTTTTAGGTTTGAATGGTTAATTTCCATTTTCTAGGCCAATCTAAAGTAGGCGTTTCGGACCACATGGATATCAGGGTTTTCTCCACGTATAAGGCTAGCCATACATGGAAAAACCTCCCAAAATCGTGTACATACGTAGCGTTTTTGAAAATAGTCGCATATGCGGCCACGAATAAGGATTTTTAAGGAAAATAATGATAAAAAATCATGTTTTATGTGCAGGATGGTTCTAGAAAGGAGGGAGAGGGAACATGGTGATGTAGAAGAGGCTGTTCAAGGTGACTTAATGGCCCAACAAGCTCTACGTGCATCCAGTTTGTATAATTTTTTGTGTACTGGTAGCTTGAGGGCCAAACCAAGACTCTTGCAGATGCTAGTGGATTACTGGGATCCAGACTCAGATTCTTTTCACATTGACGGGATGTTGATCAGTATAGAGATTGAGGACATATACTTTATTACTAGATTATCCTGATGAGGAAAGGTGGTAAATCTATGATCTCGTAGGCATGGAGGTGGCTTGACTATTGCTGAGTACATTGCAGAGTACTGATTTCCGGACATGGAAAAGGTTGGGATTCAAATCCCGACAGACTCGATCCAGGTGCTGGGACTGAGGGCCATACTATTGGAACTCGACAGGATAGTCGGTCTAGCTTCACTCCACCAGGCCTCGCGGCCATTGATTTTCTATGCGTTGGAGTGTATGAGATCCATAGTATACGACTGGAGCACTGCGCTGTTGAGTAACATGAAACAACAGCTCAGTGACTGCAAGATGGGAAGGGTGAGAAACTTTGGTTTCAGTGGCATACTGAGCACATTCTTCTTTGAGTGTGTACTGGGGCTAAGCCCTAGAGTGGAAATTCCTCCACATGGAGTTTAAGATCCGGCCCAACAACATTGGGAAAATGTTATGTGCAGACTGGGTAGAGGTAGGGTGGCTAAATCCTACCCAGCGGATTTCTTTCCATTATGGCAGAGGCATGACATTGCTATCGATGACTACCCCTATGCAGGGATAGATTTTCAGGGAGATCTAGACATGCCCCTACCACTAGGAGCGTCATATGGCGACATAGGTAATGAATCCCCAACCCTCTTTTTAAGTATTTTGAATTATTAATTTTTTTTGTGTTTTTTGCTATATTGAATCAAAAGACATATTTTGGTGTGACGACACATAGTGACAATATATCATGTGTATGCAGATGTTGGAACATGGTGACCTAATGGTTTCCCTCATCATCAATAGAGGGAAAGAGGAGACAACATCATGGGTGTAGATGCAGAGCGGACGCTCCAAAGCATCCACACAAAATTTGTATGCTTGTCACACAGGGTACCCATGGCGCAAGTCGAGGACTTTCCTGAGGTCATGCAGTGCCAGGTGGTTGGTGTACCATGGGCATGGGTTCGATTATTTTGATGGCAAGGTAGAGCTATGGTGTGCTACCATGATTAGAACCCCCCCCCTCCTCCTCATGCTTAGAGACCTAAGAGTATTTCTTTTTGTACTACCGTGTATTATATTTTGGTGGCTCGGAAGCCCCAATTTTGTATTATGACACTTATGTATTATGACGCCACATTTTGGATGTTTAATGAAATTTTTTTATCATGATAGATTTTATTTATTTACATTTGTGTAAAAATGTATGTTTGTGATATGCTTATGGTCTATGAAACAAATGCGAATCTAACACATAGTTAGCATATGAGTTAGCAACTTGATTAAAAATTCTTGAAACATGTATGTATGTTATATTCTCAAATTGTCATTCTAGCAATCTCACATGTAAAAATCTTCATAATAATGTCGGATCCCTAATACGATACAAGCCATTAAGCTGTGAAACCACTAACTACGAATCAAGATGTACCTCGAGAGAGAGAGAGAACACCATGTGAAATGGCATCCTGCGATAACTCGATAACAATAGTATATTCAACAACATTGTTTGAAGAAAGCCTTAAACATACACCTCCTGAAGACAATACTTGACCCGTAGGAGTATAAATCACCCAAGCAATTGAAGCTGAGTTCTAAGTGTGACTGCTAGCACCATCAGTGAATCCTATGTAAATGGAAGATTCCCTCGACATCTGCAATAATAAATGAAAGCTAATCAACAAACCCGATCACCATAAGAAAACCTAACTATGCAATTCAAAAATTGTACAATAATATACAACAATCAGCCCTGGCTGAAGATCATGCATAGTATTTTTTAAGATAGAGCCCATTTCTATGCTCTTCCAAGGCTATCCCTTCATAATCCACCAGCTCATAAGCACCCTTCTCTAACACATGTTTGACTATGTAAGGACCATCCCACATGGGATTAAAATTTCCCTTCCCCCAAGGTTTCTTTGTCTTGATCCCACAAAATGACCAAATCACCTTCACTAAACTTCCTCGGATGGACTGACTTATCATATTGGACCTTAACGCGACACTTATTTACTTCAAGAGCCACTAAGGAATCTCGGTGCTGCTCATCAAGTTTCTCTAAGTGGTCCAAATGTTCCTCCAGCGTGGAAGTGTCTAGTAAGAGCTCCATATCTAGCTTCAACAAATGGATTTCACATTCAATTGGCAAGACAGAATCCGCCCCATGTACAAGCTGATATGGAGAGAAACTAGTGGCAGTCTTAATCGTGGCTCTGTAGGCCCACAAAGTAGGATATAACATGATATGCCAATTCATATTACTTTGTGTGATGGTTCATTGGAAAATGGACTTAAGTGATTTATTCACTGCTTCAACCTGTCCATTTTCCTGAGGGTAATAAGAAGAGGAGTGCTCCTGCTTATACCCTAACTTTGAAGCCAATTCTTCCATGATTTTATTATAAAAGTTCCTACCATGGTGTTGTAATCTCACTGATCACATAGGGTTACCAATAATACATACTAAAGCATACATACATAATAGAGACAAGAGATAAGAACAAGTAGATAGAATAGCATATTATATTAACATGAGAGGGTCCATACAATGCAGAGAACTAAACTAAGTTCTCACCTGGCTCAATAGCCTAATATATACAATTTACAAACCGTTACAAAATAACTACCTGTTGGTTGGCTCAACTGACACAACCTTAGGTGGTGAACATAATCTCTAATTAGTCGGCTGATCGACTAAGTTGGCTATCATTCAAGTCGACATACCGACTTGCTCCTCCAACATCTCCCCCATGAACAAAACATTTCTTCGTCTCGAAGAAACAGGGAGGTACCAAAATTTCCTTGTCTGTCTAAGTAGTCATTATTTTGTACTCTTGATCTTCATGAGCTATGAAGTCTGATGGTCAGTCTTTTCTGTACGCAGACTTCGATAATTGCTGGGGTTGTCACTACGAGGTGATGTTGGAAATCCATCCAACTCTGCAATATTTTCTGTACGTCGATGGTTAGTGTAGTTAGACTTGAAGAGATCGACATTTTCTCTTGAATGGAAATTTCAGCTATGGAAATTTCGGTTGTAGTCTAGTTGGTTAGGATACTCGGCTCTCACCCGAGAGCCCCAAGTTCAATTCCTGGAAATGGAACCAATGTTCTAATATCACTAATCAAATAGGGTTACCAATAATACATACTAAAGCATACATACATAACAAAGAAAAGAGATAAGAACAAGTAGATAGAATAGCAGATTATATTAACATGAGAAGGTCTATACAATGGAGAGAACTGAACCGAGTTCTCATCTGGCTCAACAACCTAATATATACGATTTGCAAACAGTTACAAAATAACTACTTGTTGGTTCACTCAACTGACATGACCTTAGGTGGCTGACCTAATCTCTAATTACTCGGCTGACCAACTTAGTTGGCTGATCGACTAAGTCGGCTATCGTTCAAGTCCACATATCAAATTTCTCCTCCAACACATGGTCAGTGACAAGCTCTTTTGGAATTTCAAATCGAGTAATAATTTGGTTGAAAATGAAATGCATGGCTCGCTCACCATTGGATTTAATCGTGGGCATAGCCTCTTCCCATTTCATGAAATAATGAATAGCCACTATAATGTGATGATGCCCCCCAGCCGAAGCTAGGTTGCAATCCATGAAGTGAAGCCCCCACTTGGTGAAGGGAATGGCAGTGATAATAGGATTTAACGGGGAAGGATGTGAGCACATATTATGTGCAAACACCTGGCAAGGGTGACACGTTTTGACCGCATTGACACAATCTTTGAAGATCGACGGCCAAAAATATCCCGCTCTCAAGATTTTTTGGGATATAGAAAGCCCAAATAAATGACCACCACATGCCCCTCCATGGAAATCATTTAGCACAACCTCAGCCTCATCATGGGTTAAACAATGACACAAAATGGAATCTACCCCATGGAGGTACAAAGTGTTATCCACTATAAGGTAGTTCTTAGCTACATGACGTAATCGTCATTGCTCATCCAATGAAAGGTGAGTAGGGACCTTCAACGTTTGCAAATATATAATGATATCCCCATACCATGGGTCCAAAGTTGAGATAAGGAAAATATGCTCATCAACAAACATATCCTCATAACCCTCCTCCTCCTCCACACTTGGAAAATTAGATATGAGCTCCACAAAATTCAACGATTTCTTCGATTTCGCCGAAACAAATTCGAGATTGAACTCTTGCAAAATAACAATCTATTTATTTTATTTTTCCCCAATCATCCTTCTAATGAGGGTGAACTGAAATGGATTAACATGAGCTACCACTAATGTCTGGTGAAGGAGCATGTAATGTCTCAATTTTTGAACCGCATGAACAGTGGCCAAGGCAAGTTTCTCCACATGAGAATAATGGATTTCCGCATCAATAAGGTTTCAATTCAAATAATATATGACATGCTCATGGAGCTCCTCATCCAATACCATACCAACCGTCTCCATGGATGGGACCACATAAATCAAGAAATCACGGCTATGGTTGGGTCGACAAAGCATAGGGGCCGATTGTTATACACCTGAATGGCACCTCTCCGTCCGAGTGCCGACATCCCTCATGTTGGCACACAAAAGAACATCTATGGATAGAGGTTTTCCCAAAACACTATAGCTTGGCTTATGATGAAATACATTCCTTATATACCCATCTAGTTACTTTGCTATTATACTATGTTGAGTTGTATTCACGACTCTTCCTTTATACAACTCGCAAGTCATTCGCGAGTCCCGGTTGATGCAAGTCGCGAATCTATGTATTCGCAGGTTGCTCTTATGATAAGTCGCGAATCATTCGTGGGTTTCTCTACTACATACCCGCAAATGTGTCTCTTAATATTTAAACATAAAACACGCGCTAATTGGAGATTAGTTAACTCATTTAACTTAATTTCCTTAACTGCTACAACTTCCCCAACCTTCGAGAACTACCTTATTTCACCCATATAAATACAGGCCTTGGGGAGGGTGTTGGTTACCTACACTTCGAGAGCAAAGTTATGCTGGTGGAGTTTATACAGAAGTCTTTGGAGCAGTGGAACTCAGAATCCTTTGGTTGCAGAGGAGTCCTTGTCTCAGGAGTTAGGTTGTAATCTGAACTTCTTCATTATTGATAATAAAGAGAATCTTTCTTCCATATGTGTTTCATGTGTATTGGTTTGATAAATGTTTATGTTCATGCATCTTATATGTGATTTATCTAACCTTCTTATATATATATATGAATCATCTTGTATCTGGAAGATTGTTTATTAACAGGTGAAAGAGGAGCAACCTTGAAGACTTTGAAGGTGAAGTAGAGCGGAAGAGGACTAGCAAGGATCGATCTTCATTTAACAAGTAAGTCCTTATAACCCTCCTATTTCCTATTCTGCACTTTAGAAGTCAATTGTCTGCAAGTAATTGAGTATGTTGGTAACCCCAGACCTTAGTTTATTAGGTGTATAATCCTGTACAACAGAACTGGTGACTCCGCTGGGGATCTCGGACTGCTGTAGGTTGTTTTCTGTCCCCCTGACCAGTCTTTGCCTATAAGTCTGTGTGTGATCTGTTATCCTGGTTCTTATTTGCTTCAACATTTGAAAGTATTTGGTTTTTCTTGGTTTTTTAGAAAAATTATATACCCATTCGCGAGTTGTCTTTCTAGACAGTCACGAATACAGAGTTGCATTTGCGGGTTCTAATACTAGACAGTCGCGAGTCATTCGTGAGTTGCTCTTATTGACAGTCACGAATACTCCTGGAAGTAGGGATTTTTAAGATAAGTTTTGCTTGTTCTTTTCTTTGTTTAGTCCCTGTTTCTGAGTGGTCTTTCTTTAAGAATGCTATGTAGTTGGTCTGAATACTATTGGTGATCACACTTCTTTGCTTTTTCCAAAGCTCTTGAGTCTTTTTGCTTGGTTGATTTACTGTTTGCATCCTGGAGTATTTTGGCCTGTTTGGGTTGTGAGGTTAAAGTGTCTTGGTCCAGATCAGTGATCAGCGTCTTGAGCTCTGTTTTTCCAATCTGTCTTCTGACAGTGGCTGGTTGTCACCTGCCTTTGTAAGTCTGCAATGATTCTTTGTCAGTGTTAGCACCCAAGCTAGGGTTCCTAGCCTTCCTTTATTGGTTGTCCTTTGGTTCTGTCAACCTGTTTGCTTCAGTTTGTTGCTTTTATACAGTTTCTAAGTTTCAAGTTTCCTCAAGCATAGTGCATTGTAGATGCATAGTAGAATTTTGATTATTTTTAAAAGTGAAAAGAAAACATAGTTAAAGCTTTTGCATTGTGATTTTTGCATAAGTAGTGTTTATTTCAATTTAAAAATATTATATCAAAAACTACAAAAATATAGGCTTAGTTTCTTCCATCGTTGCTTTCAATTCATCAATACATATTTGCAAAAATTAAAAACAAGTTTTCTTTTATAATGGCAATTTTGCTTTGAATACACCTTTACTTTCATTTATTTCTTGTTTGAGTCAAAACATCATACAGTATACCACTCCATTTCCTCTTGAGTAAAGAACAACCCTTTAAAATGAACGCATAAATTAAAATTTACTAGTAAGTTTTGTTTTTAGGGGCCTTTCACCTACTAGCTTAGGCTAGACTTGTGGGCTAGGAAGTGTAAACTTCCCACAAGTTATAAAACTCAGATGTATTGGACCTTTCTTTAGGTAAATCCTTGACTTTATTAACTGTATCTGGGAAGCTCCTCTCAAACGAGAGTTAAGCACTAGGCCGCGTGGAGGCTTGGATAGAGGAGATAACCCTCCGAATCCTTGTCAAAACATAACTCAGTACTTTTACGCATCTGGGGATTCTGTCCTAGACAGAGTTTCAGGCTCAGCTACCCTGCCCATGCGTACAAGTTTGGCTGACAACTATCCCCCCAGACTATTGATATTTCCAAGGTAGCCTTTAGTCTCTTGTCTTTTTAGGGTTCATACCTAGGTAAACCAGAAGGTTATTTCTGGTTCACCTTGAACGGGCTTGGAAGGTGACCCTTGTTGAAAGTGTAGGAGGGCGGTGGGTGATTCCTCCATTTGTGCCTAAGAACCACTTCAAGGATGCCAATTAATCGTTCATCAGCTTTCTTCGGGAAACTATATCTTTTACCCTGGTTTGATTGCTTGAGACTTTAGGAATTTTTAGTGTATGCTCTGTGGTTTTGCCTGTGTTTAGTTGGCCTTAGGGTGTGATTTGTCAAATTTTTAATTCTATAGGACCAACCTATTAGAAGGTCAAGAAGGTTGAGAAACCTTCCTCCTATCACCACATTGGAGCCTCCACCTTTACCTCAAAGGTGGAGATTAGGCACAGACGGTTCATTTGAACCTGTAGGAATAAGTGAAGTTTTTGGTGAACGAGAACTCATTGCTAACCATTTTGATCTTGACACAGTAGAGATAGAAGAATTGCAGGCTGACGAGTTTGCAAGAAACTTTAACACCCCCTTGACTGATTTAAATGATCCTGTGATCGTTCAGGTTAGACCTTTTGATTCACCAGTGTTAGGTGTCCCTGTGGGTAGAGTCATGTCTTCTGTGGAAGAAATTTCTTTTGTGTTCACCCCAACCCTTCCGGTTGAAGGGGTACGACCTCCCCTGGTAAGTGCCCCTAGATCTAGTTTTCCTTCTATACCTTTGACTCCAGCGAGCCGGGTGGTTCAACCACCGGTTCACTCCAACATAGGAAGTACTTCTGGTGACATGGTTACTGGGATTCCCAGTATACCTACCATTCCTTCTTCCTTCCCTTACACTACTCAGAGTGGTCTGGTGGGATCCTCAGCATATGTCCAAGGATTTCCTTGGAATGGGGGGAACATTCCCCCATCCAGTCCATACGTAGGTCCATCTACTTCATATGTAGAAGTGTAGTTTGGGAGCAACACCTCTTATGGGAAAATATTCCAAACCCCTATTTCGGTCCCTTACATGAGCTCTCCCTTTTCATTGTTTAGCAAAGGGATACCTGCTCCTGTCTTTCAGTCTCCTGTTTCTATGGGGATGGCCCAAACCTCTTACACTGCACCTCCCACACAAAATCCTGTGGCTTACGGATGGAATCCATTTCAAAGCAACCTTCCCACTTCACAACCGGTGGCTGGGGGAAACCCCACTTTTACCCATGGGCATTCGGGGGCAGGTCCCTCAAATCCCCAAGTTGGCACATTTCCTACCCTGGTTAGGCCCAAACTTCCTTTCCTGGCAACTTTAAACTTGCCAGACTTGTCAAAATTGATGAATGACCCGGTGAGGCATGACCCCTTGTGGCCACCTGTTCCCACCAAATTTCCATCGGACATCCCTAAGTTCGAAGGTAAAGCTGGTGAAGATATTGGGGCACATGCCACCACTTTTCACTTATGGTGTTCTTCCAATTCATTGAATGATGATTCAATTAGATTGAGGATATTTCAGAGGACCTTGATAGGTACGGTGGAAAAATGGTATATTGAATTACCTTCTGCTGCCTTTAGTAGTTTCTGGGATTTGGCTAGTGCTTTCCTTAGCCACTTTCAGCTTCCGGTTCGATGTGATTTTGGAACGAACTTGTTGTCTACTTTTAGACAAAACAAGTCTACCCACATCTCGGATCATATCCAAGAGTGGAGGAGGCGAAAGAGCCTTATTAAAGCCACCATTCCTCCTGAGTTTCTGTTAGAATGGTTCCTTAAATCACTGTTGCCATACATATCGAAGGATGTTTCCACATCAGGAGTAACGAATGAAGAAGAAGCCATACTCAGGGCCCAACAGTTGGAATTTATTTATTCACAATCTGGGATCTTGTATGAGATCATCCCTGAGGCACTGAGGCCTTCGCACGAGGCGGAGAAGCCTAAGCCTAGACCCCATGCCGATGGTGTGGTTGGGTCCGTTAACTCTCCCACTATAGAGTCTTTGACTAAACAACTTCACCAATTGTCTGTCAAACAGTCTACAGTGGAGGCAGCAAAGGCTTTGCCCTCTCCTCAAAATGCAAATGTCTTTGCTCAAACCTCTTAGAAGGGCAATTAGCAGCCCAACAGGAAGAAAAAGAAAGGTAAGAAGGGAGAGGTAAATCAAAACAAGTCAAAGCCCGTGAAAAATGATGACGGGGGAAAAAAAGAAAAGAAAAAAGTCAAGTTCCCTTGTAAGTTGTCCCAAGAGGACCACCTTACTCACCTTTCTCCCCTCATGGATCAAGCCCAGAAGCTGCTTAAAGCTCAACAACCGGCTGTCCTGAAGGATCCTTTTCCCCAAGGACAGAACTCTGCGTCAGCTTCTAATGTAGCAGGGGGCACTCAAACTACCCTTGACCCTAGTTATATCAACATGGTTAGATCTTCATCTTTGTTGCAAACCAGGAACAAAAATTATGAGACTGAGACTTCTAAGAAGGGTAAAGCTGTAGTTGAAACTTCAAACCCTCTCACGATAGAGAAACCTGCTGAAATTATGCCGAAGATACCGAAAGGTGCCTTTAAGAAGACTTTGCATAACCCTAACGCTAGGGCTGCTTCAAACTACTCCGTGGTTGAATACTTATCTCAAACCCCTTGTGCAATGTCAGCTTTAGAGGTGTTACAGAGTTGTCCTACCCAGCGGGATGCTCTCTTAGTAGCTTTAGGTAGCATGGATTCTTCAAGTCTCATGGCGAAATTCAATCTATCTGATGTCAAAATTCACCTGCCTTACCATGTAGCCCTATCAATAGATGTCTTCCATGGTGGTAAGACCATTGGAAGGGCAGTTGTTGATGAGGGAGCCTCTACATGTGTTATGTCCCTAGCCTGTTGGAAAGCTCTTGGATCCCCAGAGCTGGTCCCATCAAACAATTTACTTACTGCTTTTGACGGAAGGTCCTTCCGTCCGCATGGTATCCTACCAGCTTTTGAGATTAAGTTGGCAGGCAAAGCAGTTTCTGTTGAAGTAGAACTGATTGATGCTCCCTTGGACTATAATTTGCTTCTGGGAAGGAATTGGACTTATGCAATGTCTGCTGTTGCATCGGTTGTTCTTCGTGTCGTGGTTTTTCCACATGAGGGCAAGTTGGTTACTGTTGACCAACTTGATTTTACCCGAAAAGGCCATTTAGAGTCTAAGGAATCCACTGTGTCATTGGTTGATCAGGCTAAACCTGCTACACAGAGCTTGGGGGTTAGAATGTATGCATCATTGATGGGCACATTTGACGTTCCAGCCCTGGTGAATTACATTGGTTCTACTAGTGTGGGGAAATCCATCGCTACGGTTGTCGATAGGACTGATCCTTGGGTCCTACCAACTCCCCATGAACTGGAAGTGCCCTTATCATCAGTAGAAGTGGCTTATCAAGCTATCACTCAATCTGCTGCTGATCCCATTCCAGATCCTCTAACAGTCTCAAATGATCTGGAAGAAGTCTATTTGCCCGCATGGGCGAAAAACTCTTTACATTCCATAGATTGCTTAGATACCGTTTTACCTTCCGATGAATCTATTCTAGAAGCTATGAGTGGACGTGATAAGATTTGTGAGGATCTTCATCATCGATCCTATTTTCTTCCAGATCTGAGCAAGATAGAAAACCAAGAGTTTTGCATGAGACTATCAGAAGATGTTGATATACCTCTTCACCCTTTGCCTAGTGAAGGAGTGTTTACCGAGAAGAATATGGAAAACATTTCCGCCACTATACCTATCAACATCTCTGTGAACCTAGATGTCATGGAAAACATCTATATAGGTGCAAACTGCTCTCTGGAGGAGATTTCTATATACACTGCCCTTTTTAAGGAGTTTCGTGATATCTTAGCCTGGTCATATGAGGAGATGCCAGGCATTGATCCATCTATTGTTCAACATGAAATTCAAACCTGTCCTGATGCCAAACCGGTTCGACAGAAATTAAGACCCGTGAACCCACATAAAGCGGCGGCTGTGAAGGCAGAAGTTGAAAAGTTGTTGAAAGATGGTTTTATATATCCCATTGCTTTGACTGAGTGGGTGTCCAACCCTGTTCCTGTTGATAAAAAACCAGGGACCATTCGCGTTTGTACAGACTTTAGAGACCTCAATAAATCCTGTCCTAAGGACAACTACCCCACACCATTCATTGACCAAATCATAGATGCATGTGCGGGAAGTGAGGTGTTTTCGTTTATGGATGGTTTCTCCGGCTACAATCAAATCCAAATCAAACTGGAAGACCAACATAAAACAGATTTCATTTGCCCTTGGGGTACATTTGCGTATAATAAAATGCCCTTTGGATTGAAAAATGCTGGGGCTACCTTTCAACAGGCTATGAACTTTTCTTTTCACAACATAAAAGCCATTTTCGAACCATACCTTGATGATTTTCCTACACATTCTCGCAAGAGGATCCAACATCCAGATCATTTAAGGTTGATTTTTGAAATATGCAGATACTATAAAATTCGCTTGAATCCCCACAAGTGTGTATTCTGCATTGAGTCAGGGAGATTACTTGGATTCATTGTGTCTAGTCAAGGCATCCATGTGGATCCATTGAAAGTTGAGGTCATTGTAAATATGCCTCCTCCTCGTTCTCTTAGGCAACTTCAAAGCCTGCAAGGAAAGTCCAACTTTCTTCGACGTTTTATCATTAATTATGCCAATATCACTAAAGGTTTCATGCGCTTGCTTAAACAAGACACTCCTTTTGTATGGCATGAGACCGCACAACTTGTGTTCGAGGCATTGAAAAAAGCTTTGCTGTCGGCTCCTTTATTACGTCCACCAGATTATTCTAGGGATTTTATATTATATCTGGCTGCGTCGGAGTCGACCATTGGGGTAGTACTAGTCCAGGAGGACGATAAGCTCGTTGAGCATGTTGTTTATTATCTTAGCCGTGATTTTCCTGGACCTGAGCTTAGATACTCCCACGTGGAGAAGTTAGCCTTAGCAGATGTTTATGCTGTACATAGGTTGCGTCACTACATTTTACTGAGGACCACAACAGTAGTGGTGGATGTGAATCCGTTCCAATATGTTTTATCTTGACGGATTGTTGGGGGAAAATTTAATAAATGGATAGTCATTCTCCAGGAGTTTGACTTGGATTTCCAGTCCGCTAAGTCTAAGAAGTCCTTAGTTTTTGCTGAGCTTATAGCAGAATTTCCCACTGAAGAAAATGTAGCGGTTGAGGATGACTCATTCCTAGATGAGCACATCTTCTTGATATCCACCTCTGATCCTTCATACGGGGATATTCTTATATATCTCCAAAATTTGAAGTATCATGCAACTTACTCTAGGGAGGAACGACGTAAGTTACACCTTCATGCCAAAAGCTACGTCATTATAGGAGATACATTATATCGACGAGGGGTAGATTCTGTCTTGCATCGCTACCTTACTCATGAGGAAGTGGAGATTGTCCTAAATGATTGCCATAATGGAGTGTGTGGGGGTCATTTATCTGGGTTAGCAACGGCCCAGAAGATATTGCATGATGGTTATTTTTGGCCCACGATCCTTAAAGATTGTGTGGAAGCCATGAAGCGCTGTCATCCGTGTCAGCTTTACACCAAAAAAATGCGGTCGCATCCTGCTCCGTTATTTCCTATTTTCTCGGTAGGCCCCTTCATGAAATGGGGGATCGATTACATGACATGCAACCCAGTCTCGGCTGGGGGGAATAAATACATCATTGTCACTGTTGACTATTTTACAAAATGGGTAGAGGCAATGCCTACTTTCAAAGATAACAGGGAAATAGCAGCTTTCTTTGTTTTCAATCAAATTATTGCAAGGTTTGGTATTACCAAAGTGGTTGTCACTGACCATGGCAGTCATTTTCAAAATAACATGATGACGGAACTGACCACCATGCTCAGATTTTGACAAGAACATTCTTCTCCATACTATCCGCAACCTAACGGTCAGGTTGAGGCTATTAACAAGACTTTAAAAACTATTCTTAAATGGACAATTGATGCAGCCCGTTCTAATTGGCACATCATGTTATATCCTGATCTTTGGGCTTACAGAACTAATGTTAAGACTACCACGGGTTATTCCCCTTTCCAACTCATTCGCGGGGTGGAAGAAATTACTCCGATTGAATGCGAAATCCCATCCTTGAAAATAGCCATTCATGTGTTACCTGATACGACTGAGCTTGAAGAACGTCTGGTACACTTAGAACACCTTGATGAAAAATGTAGAGATGTGTTGACTGCAAATTAGGCTCATAAAAATAGGGTTAAATCTCAATATGATAAAACGATCAAACCTAGGGTTTTCTCTGAGGGGGAACTTGTCTTACTTTGGGACCAAGATAAAGAACCTCTCGGGGCAGGGAAATTCAAGGCTATGTGGTTAGGACCCTATGTTATGTCAAAGGTATTAAGTAAAGACGCATATGAATTAGTTGATTATGATGGGAATAAGCTACGTGAGCCTAGAAATGGGCTCTACCTGAAGAAGTACTACACCTAGGCTTAGCACTTTTTCTTGTATTTTTAGTGTATGTATTTTTTATGTACATTAGGTTGTCAGTTTTGTTTTTTATATTATCTGCTGGTTGTTGCAAATGTCTTCCAAAATGTATGTAGGTTTCCCTCATGTGGCCAGCCGTCACACTTGTAACCTGGCTTCAGCAGCATGGGTTATCTATTCTCCCTCAGGACAGCTTGTTGTCGCGGGTGGCACTTGTCTTGGTCTTGCTTCTAATAATGTTGTTGAGTATAGGGCTATCATTGAGCTCCTATGGGATGCTTTGTCACATGGCATCACCCAGCTTGAGGTTCGTTTGGATTCTCAGTTGGTAGTTTCCTAGCTCAATCGAGCTTATCAAATACGAAATCCTACATTGTTACGTCAGTTCATGTAAATTCGTTTATTGGAAAGACATTTTGAATTTATTACTTTCAATCATATTCCACGAAATCAAAATTCATTGACTGATGCATATGCTAATTACATTTTGGATTGGCATCTCACACACATTTTATAAAATATACAGCGAACATATAAAAAACACTTGTAAATAAACTGACAACAAAACACAAATATGTATATATATATGTAAAATATCTGTCATAGATAGGTCGAGTCTGATCTGTAGATCCCGTCATATACAAAATATACAAAATGTGGATCATCATCCATCAAAATGCCCTAGAACTATCCCTGCCCACCCTAGCCACTGGGACCACCTTGGTCCCTGTGATCTCTATGCACCCTGGCTTCCTCAGCCTCCTGGGCCTCGGCAGCCTCAACCGCATCTCTATATACAAGTACTGCTCTAGCTACTCACCTAAACAGACGTAGCCAAATCGGTGGAACACCTACTACAAACTCCTGCATGGCTGTAGGTATATGCTCAATCCATATCGTAGGTACTCGCTGGGTCATCCTGGCCATCTTCCCCTCTAGTACCCGGATCAATCCTGGGTCTCCCCCTACAACTGGACGCATGGACATACGAGGGTGCCCTTCAGAGTGGACTGGTCCAATATCTGCATTTTGACACATGAATAGGATTAAGACTTGTACATATGTATATATTCTATCATTGGAAAATTCATAAAAAATTGAAAATGATAAAAAATTAAAAAATTACTTACCCATCTCGCCCCATATTCCTCCTCGAGGGAGGACAAGGTCGAGATCACCTCGAAAATCCATCCCGGTGTATGGAAACTGCTACAGCACTGGCAGCTGTCGTTCCCACCATGTATAAAAGTCATCATCGTAAACGCTGTGTACTATGTCTCCTCCTCCTTGGTGGAGGAAGATGTCTCCCCACCGGCTCAGCCTCGGCTGACGTGGAGAGCTGACCTGTAGTGGTATAGTAGGGCTCATGGCTGGTACTCTCTCAAAGAAGAATGCCACTAGTATGCTGGCATAGCCAAAATTCTTACGTCTTCCCCTTTTATAGTCAGATAGTTGTCTCTTCATGATGGGGAGAAGTCCCGAGCACCAATCATAGAGAGCACCTCTAAAGCAGTCAACTGCCACGCTCATTTTATTCCTGGTGGCCATATGTAATCCTGTTGACCCTGTAAGTCTCACAATGGTACTAGCTAATACCTGGAGTGTGAAATCCTGGATGTCTGCAATAAGAATGCTACTGCCCTTCTTCTGAGTACCCGGTAAATAGAATATGTCAACATAGTTTTGGACACTCAAGGGGTCCCCGCCTCGGCCAGTGCCCTCCAAATTCACCGGTGCCCCCCATTGTGACAACCCGGTAATGAAATATATATCTTCCACAGTCAGCTCTAAGGTCTCACCTTGAAGATTGAACATCCCCATATCATGATCCCAGTAATTGACCATGAATTCTAGTAAGCGGACATTTGCCCACATGGGCGATGTACAAAAGAATTTCAACAACCCGCATGTCCTCAATGCTTGGATGGTGGGCACGCTTTGGAGCGCTGCATGATCCATTATTTCATGCTCCCTTTCTCTCCACTCTAGCACCATATTTTTCCTGGAAAATAAAAGTAATTGAGTTTAGTATTCCATAATAAAATTTTGAAAATCTTGTATATTTTTAAAGTTTTACTCCATCACGCAGCATTCGTGACTGTCCATTGGGGCAGGTCACGGATCATTCGCGGCTGTCTAGTTAGACAACCCGCAAATGAAACGCGTATTCGCGACTTTCATGCTTAGCAACCAACAAATGCACACTGATGTAGTTTGGGATGATGCAAAATACTGAATTCGCCATTAAATTTAATATTTGTTTGGATCAAATTGATGAGCCTAGGGTGTTGAATTACCTGAAGCTAACGGATTCCAATTCCGACGGTCCAATTGTCCACAGTGATCGATCAAAGGTAGAGGGTAAACTTTCCTTTTTGGTTCAAAAAGTTCAAATGGTGAGAAATGTTTTAATTTTCAAGCTATTTATAGAAATAATATTTCATAAAGTGGGTCTTTTTATATAGTTTGAAATGTCAATTCACTAATATCACCCTTTTTATGCCTTGGAACAGGTTTATCCGCTTTTACAAAGTGTTGTTGCTTCTATAGGGTGGTTTTCGCTATTTCCAACACATGTTGGCATCCTATCATTCCATATTAACCTTAGTATTTAACACTTTGCCATGGACTATGGTATTCTAAGCCATTAATCCCTTGCCTCTACCATTGTTCTTTCATGGCTAGGGTCCTTATTTCATGAGTATCATCTTTATATGCCTTTGTCATCCTTTGGTGCTCATGCCGCCACTGTTTCAGGTTCAGGGGTGTCCTCTTAGCTATTTTTCACGCCAAATAGAGCTTCTTCTGAATCTCTTTTTACAAGCTATCCCTTTATAGGACTCCCTACCCTTATGGAGTTTCTTTAGGCCCAGGTTTGACTCCTTCAAAACAAACTTGACTGCTGAGTTATCTCGTCCGTTCAAGCTCATTAAGAATATGTGAATGGGAATCCACATTGGTGGTAGGTTATCTCTTTCTCAGACCATGCGGAATAATACGAGAAAGGATCACTCTCTTTTCTTTTGAATTGAGAAGAGTATTCTCAGGTATAGGTTTATCACTTTTCCGGACCTGAGGGACTAAATTTACGGAAAAGGAACACCCGGTTTGAGCTTAGTTTTCTAATTTTCGTGCTCTGGACCCAAACATGAAAAAGATTTTGAGTGTACTTTGTGTCTTTGTCATGCTTGTTAAACAATAAAGAACAAAGCAACGAGTTTATTGTTGTAATCCCCATTTCTCGTAACCAAATGGATCTTTCCGAGTGATCTTGCTTTCCTTCACACTCATAAAACTCAAGCTATCTTATGCTGTTCTGGAAGGAGCATTGGGTAGGTGGTAATTTAACCTTTTTCGGACCTCCCTGACTAAGTACGAAAAAGGTGCACCTTTTCTTCTTCGGAAGTTAAGAGAGTTCTTCTGTGGTTTGTTTTATACTTTTTCGGCCTCCTGAGACTAAATTGGATGAAAAAGGACCCCCCCTGGAGTCTTCTTTGGCATTTTTAGACTCTCTAAATGTGAAAACACCAACTGAGCATGTACTAGTTCGGGCTCATTAAATCCATGAATCAGTGAATCAAGAATTATTTTCCCATCTCTTCAAGCTTGTTAAAAAATGAAGAGGGAACCAAGTTTACTTTCCTGGACTCGTTAAAATTTAACAGGGAAGGTAAGGAAGAAGTTTTCTCTTGTTTTCAATAATGGCAGCATGTCATCCTTGAACATAGCACTCTTTGTTTTTCGATATCCATGTTTCAGTGTCCACTTGTGTTCAGCTATCACTTTGAGTTTCTTACTCCTCCTCTTGTCCATTATACCTGGGGAATCTGATCATGTCTCCTACATGACAGATAAGTCTAGTTGTTCCATTTCTTTATACGCTGCCTTGGGTCATCTCTGTGTTGTGCTCACTGTTCAAGGACTCTACCTAATGTCTGATCTATAGCCTGATCCCATCATTTTTATATCTGTTATCTATTTGTGTCTCCCTTCTTTTTCCCAATTCCTAGTCACTCTTGTGATCCGTTGGAGGATCTGTTGCATTCCTTATCATAGCATGGTTCCGTTTCAGTACTTCCTAATGATGAAGAACTAGAGTTTTGACGATCGTACCTCTGGATCCAATTTCATCATTGGTGAATTCCTTTGCTTCAGTTGTCAATTATCCCTTATTGGTTGAAAAACTGTTGAATCCTTTCCATGTTTGACTTCAGCTTACCCTTATTCACATGGCTTGGATTGTATTGGTTCTTTGGGATCCTTTATGAAGACCTTAGTCCCTCACATATGGACTAAGTTGCGTAAGATTATGTTCGATATATCTACATAGCTTCTAGATCTTTGAAGACTCATCATTATTGTATATTGTGGCTTCGATCCACCTTTGTAATATACGTGGTTCTATACCCGTATCATATGATGTACTCAAATATTGTAAAGGAGCTAGTGTTCCAGTAAATTAAACATAGCATCCTCAGATGTAACTTTGTATATGACATTACTATGTATTGGTTTCAGGTACTCTCTCTGCTCCATTAGATTTCTGAGTTCTCCAGAGCTAAAGATTATAATGTATTTCGGCCATCGTTCCCCTATGACCTCACACATTAGGGGGCATATGTTATACACCTGAATGGAACCTCTCCGTCCGAGTGCCGACATCCCTCATGTTGTCACACAAAAGGACATCTATGGATAGAGGTTTGCCCAAAAAAATATAGCTTGGATTATGATGAAATACATTCCTTATATACCCAGCTAGTTACTTTGCTATTTTACTATGTTGAGCTGTATTCATGACTCTCCTTTTATACAACTCGCGAGTCATTCACAAGTCCCAGTTGATGCAAGTCGTGAATCTATGTATTCGCGGGTTGCTCTTATGATAAGTCGTGAATCATTCACGGGTTGCTCTACTACATACCCGCGAATGTGTCTCTTAATATTTAAACATAAAACACGCGCTAATTGGAGATTAATTAACTCATTTAACTTAATTTCCTTAACTGCTACAACTTCCCCAACCTTCGAGAACTGCCTTATTTCACCCATATAAATACAGGCCTTGGGGAGGGTGTTGGTTACCTACACTTGGAGAGCAAAGTTATGCTGGTGGAGTTTATACAGAAGTCTTTGGAGCAATGGAACTCAGAATCCTTTGGTTGTAGAGGAGTCCTTGTCTCAGGCGTTGGGTTGTAATCTGAACTTCTTCATTATTGATAATAAAGAGAATCCTTCTTCTATATGTGTTTCATGTGTATTGGTTTGATAAATGTTTATGTTCATGCATCTTATATGTGATTTATCTAACCTTCTTATATATATATATGAATCATCTTGTATCTAGAATATTGTTTATTAACAGGTGAAAGAGGAGCAACCTTGAAGACTTTGAAGGTGAAGCAAAGTGGAAGAGGACTAGCAAGGATCGATCTTCGTTTAACAAGTAAGTCCTTCTTGCCCTCCTATTTCCTATTCTGCACTTTAGAAGTCAATTGTCTGCAAGTAATTGAGTATGTTGGTAACCCCATACCTTAGGTTATTAGGTGTATAATCCTATACAACACCGATGCGAAGGCTCACTTAAGAGCATCAAAGGACTCCTGGGATCGCTTATCCCAACAAAAAGTAGTGTCATTCTTTAAAATATGCATAAATCCTTTAGTCAAATTGGCAAAGTTAACTATGAATATTTGCAAGAAATTTACCATTCCTTGCAAACATTGAAGATGTCTAATATTACACGGGGGAGACAATTGAAGTATTGCCTCAAACTTTAAGGGATCAACTCTTATACGCTACTTGGATACAATGAACCCTAGCAAGCGACCAACAATCATGCAAAATATGCACTTATGAGGATTTAACCTAACCTTTTAATGGTGGCATCTTTCAAATACTAATCTCAAATGGTATGGATGACTCACTCTCAGACGAGAATGAGCATAGCCGACTGAAAAGTAGCTCCAACATTTTTAAGGCCGAAAGGAATCTTCTGATATGCAAACGTACCCCAAGGAAAAATAAATGCAGTCTTATGTTGATCCTCAGGTTTGATATGAATCTGATTATATCCTGAAACACCATCCATGAAGGAGAATACCTCGCTTCCTGCACACTCAGCCAAAATATGATCAATAAATGGTGTGGGAAAATTATCCTTCAGACAAGCATGATTCCAATCATAGAAATCAATGCATATATGGATAGTTCCTACTTATTATCAACCAAAATGTGATTTGAAACCCACTCCATGAAGGGAACGAGATATATAAAACTGTATTTTAATAGCTTCTCTATCTCGGCCTTAATAGTGGGTGCTTTTTTAGGGTTCACGCATGCAAATGTTGTCGAACTGGCTTCACATTTGGATAGGTATTAATGTCATGTTCGACAATACGAGGGTCAATACCTAGAATTTCTTTGTATGAGCAAGGAAATATGTCACGAAACTCTTTAAATAGCTCGGTATACTCCTTAATCTCATTAGGGGAATAATCCACCCCAATGTAGACATTCTCCACTTTGCCAGGATCGCGATAAATATTGATAGGAATAGTCAGTTATAAATTCACCATGTTCCCATCGGCCATCTGACCAGGAGAGCACAATGGAACCACGAGACTATCAATATTCTCGCTAACAATATCCCTAATATCCTCACGCTCCAAATGGTCAAGCTCGGGAAAAAAATATGATCGATGATGTAACTCTTCCCGAGGTGACTCAACTCTAGACATGGCCTCAATAATGGCTTCATCTGATGGAAAAGCATCGTTGAGGAAATCATGTGCATGCGATGACTCAATTGCCCATGCAGGAAGTACATACGGGTCATCCTCCTCCATCTGCGGAGTGGAAGGACTCGGCTCTACAAGACAATCAAAATTCACTTGATATGCTGTCATCATTGTAGGCAATAACACATCCGTGTCGATAGGTCCATTTGAAGGACTCGGTGAAGGAAGAATCCAAGGATATTCCATATGGGTAGTGGGAAAAGAAACCGAATTCAAAAAGGATGAAGCCCCACCAAAACTAGATCTGATCATAAGAATGGGCATAATACATCTAAAGGTTCCCATAAGAGACAGATACACACCCACACCCACACTCCTAGTTTCTGGTTGAGAATGATTGATAATCGAGATAGAAGCTCCCAATGATGCACTAACACTCGGATTATGGAATGATGTCTGATAAATCATAATGGTCTTTACATTAAATGGAAATCATACCACTCGAAAGAGAGAAGATGCTACGGCTTGCATACTATACATCCAATTCCATCCCAACAAAAGATTGTAGTAAAGGGGCGCATCAACCACCTTGACCTCGATCGCGACAGTATTCCCTCCCAATTGGAACTTAAGAGAAGGAAGGATCCCATGCAGTCGAAATTATATACCATGGTAGCATATTGAGACAACTTGGGGGAACCCAAACCCTTCCAACATGACAAAGACATCATGGAAGCAGCAACGCCTTCATCAATCATAGTGCGTTTGACGGTCATATTAAGACACTCTACATGAATCAAAAGAGACACATAGTAAGGAAAGCGAGGATGTAGTCCCATGGTTTCAAATTTGATAACAAAAGAAGAGTTATCTTCATTAACCCCAAGAGCAGAAACCAAGGATTTCCTTTGTGGAGGAAAAATTTGAAGTACTTCAAGTGCAGACATCGCACAAGGAGTTTGGCCAAAATACTCGACAACGGAATAGTTTTGGGTGACTCGGGCATTAGGATTGTGCACCGCATGCTTTAGGACTTCCTTAGGAATGCTAGGTGCAACTTCAGGTTTATCCATAGGGTTTTTGATATGTAAAGGGATCTCGGGTGGAGCGGGTTCTTTTCCAAGGTCTAGTTGTGATGAACCATAATCCTTCACACGAGTCACAACCTTAGTAGCACACACCATATTGATTCAACCATGACGGGTATTGGCCTTCTGCGGATTTTGATCTCGACCCAATGCACAATGAGGATCAGTGATCCTTGAGTTCATATTTTGATTATGGGGTAAATGATTAGTTAGCACAGTTGGGACCTATGCTTTGAATCTCGAAGCATCTTCCATATGAGGCCACAAGTGAGTGAGGTGGTCCTCCTTACACAATTTGCAAGGAAACTTTACCTTACGTTCAGACTGCTTGTCCCCCCCCAGCATTACAAGTGTTCTTGTCATTAAAATTAACATTTTTCATTCTTCTTCCCACCCTTACGATTATTTTTACCATTTTTCTTATTCCTTTCGGGCTGCTGGTTTCCCTTCTAGTCCGACGTTTGCACGAAAATTACACTCACCGTTTGGGTGGGTTGAGACAAAGTTGTGGCTTGTCCCGATGTAGATTGATTAATAGACAATTGGATCACTTGTTTCACAACTGAATCTGTAGGTTTGGAACTTGTACAACCCACAATGCCATCGGCATGTGGTCGAGTATTGATCTTGGGATCGAAACTAGATCACGGAGCGTTAGGTATAATCTCATATAAAAGTCTGGATTGAGCGTATATCAAATCCAACTCTTGTGCCCTAAAGATTGCTTGTTCCCATTTTGGTCTCTGGATGTAGAAACATCCTTCACAATGTAAGGTAACAACGACTTGAGGAACCACTCAAGGAGAAATTCTGGTGGTATAAAGGCTCTAATCAACTACTTCCATCTACGCCACTCTTGAATATGATCCGAGATATGTGTGGCTTTGTCTTGTTGAAATGCCAAAAACAGTTCTATACCAACGTTATAATGCACAGGTAGTTGAAAGTGATTAAGGAAAGTCATGGAAAGGTCATCGAATAAAACCAATGGCCCCCTTGGTAACTCTATATACAATTTTGTTGTAGGCCCAGTGACGGTGCTTTGAAATAGCCTTAAATAGATTGAATCATTGTGCAAGGAATTGGAAGAACACCAAAGGTGAAAAGTAGTGGCATGCTCACTAGGATCTTCTCCAGCTTTGCCCTCGAACTTGGCAATGTCCGAAGGAAGCTTGTTAGGGATGGTCGGCCATGCCAGATCATGAGATATCAGATCATTCACAAGTCTTGATAAGTCAGCTAAGTTCAACGTTGCGAGGAAAGGGAGCCTAGGTTGAGCCGATCCATGCCACGCTCCGTGATAGTTTTGGTTCATGTAAGGCTAATTGCTATAAATACCATGGCCTTGGCCATAATATCCTCCTCCCATTTGACCCATATAGGTTTGCATGGAAGCATTATGATGTGGTGTACCTTGAATATGCGGTGCTAAGACATAGTTTGAAGACTAAGTAGGTTGTTGATACTCATACCAATAGGGTTGATATTTCTATCCATACTGTGGTCCATAAGACTGTCCATGAGAAGCTCCCTAAGGTGTCCCATGGGATGTCCCATGAGAAGCTCCATAATTAGGGATATGGGGAACTCCTTGCGATGGAGCTTTAGATGGTCCAGAAACATGAATATGACCTCCTGACACAATAGGAGGTACTTGACTTTGAGACATTACCGTGCAAGCAGTCACAGTATGAACATGGCTAGTAGCGATATTTTGGCCTGAAGGACCACGTGGATGAGGGGGAGGAAGGGTTGTCAATAATGCATTTGAAGGAGTAGGGTTCGAGGATGAAGGGACATGTGAAGGGATGTAAGTGGTGTTCCCTATGGTAATTCATCTCGGTTCTGGTATCCACATATGGTTACTAACACTAGGTCTAGGACGGACATGTGAGGTTTCTTCCACCACCGAGATGGAAGGTACAATGTGACTGGTGCTCCCAAATATATTCGCATAGAAAGGAATAGGAGTGCCCTTGGGCATAGTGCTTGGTTCAAATTCTGACTTGACATGATGTGTTATATCGGGTGCAGGGATATCAGACATGCCATGATGAACATGACTAGTGCTTGTGGGTTCATAATGAGTCTCCTTGCTTGGAAACCAATACTGGTGAGCTGTGAATGAGGGATCATAACCAGAATGTGAAGGTATTTCCAGTGAAGAATCATAAACAGGAGTAGAATTTGCATCCCCAACCTCGTGAGGTGGAGAAGACATCTCAGGAATCTCATCCTCGTGATCTCCCATCATGTGTGAATCAAAGTGAGTAGTCCGCTCGGACTGTCTATTTATCTCTCTTAAAGGAGGAGGAGACGTAGAAGGTAGAAGTCCTGCTAAACGACGAGAATGGTGAAGTGCCGTGCTCGAATCCACAATGACTCAAAAAATGAAAAAGACTTGATCTAATTACGCAAACCCTAGGCAAACTAGCATGCACAGAGAATACACCTATAAAATGTACAGCCAAAACGCAAGCAAACAAGGGTAACCACTTATACTATGAAACGAGAACTCGACACAGTTCTCATTTTTCTCTCTCCTAATTTTATTAGCTATTATTACCTCCGTTAAAAAAAGGGTTGATACCAGTATCACACATTTTCATTTTGAGGCATTTTTTGGGCCTTTCAATCATCTTTGTCGTAAAGTATTTTTAATTTATATTTTCAAGTGTGTTTTTTAGAAATTTAACAAAATAACATACATTTAGAAGCAAGTTATAATGAAAAACATATACATTTTGCAATTTTTTCTTTAAAATAAGACATTTTTATGGACAAAATAAGTCATTTTTATTGACAAATTTGTAAAAAAATCTAGAAAATAAAATCATTGAAAACCATTTTCAATGGATTTTCAGAGATATTTTGTATAAAAATGATACTATTTTATATTATTTTCCAAAAAGTGACGATTCACATAAATTCAAGAAAAACTATACCATATATTTGTAAATAACATTTTAAAACATTATATGTATAAATTTTATTTCTAAAATTAAGTTTGAATGTCAAAACATTACTAATATATCTTATTAAAAAGTTGTCAAATTTAACACTTTCTTCAAGACATGAAACTGATCAATAATATCATGCCAGCCAAATTCTTCATTGAAAATGGAATTTTGTGAGCTTGGCTTCCTTCACGAACGTGAATGTCCTCTTCCATTGGGTCTTCTATGTTTGCAAGATGCCCAAAGTGCTCCTTTCAAAACATCCCTCCTAATGGAGGTTGAGACTCTTCAAGTGTTTCACTAAAATTAAAAAAAAATACATTAAAAAAAATTACATGGATATTACATTAAAAAATATTTATAAAAAAATCATCTTCCCTCTTTGAGAAAAAACCGTCAATCTCAGTTATTCATAGCCTAAACAATGGAAGAACTCGCCCCATGTTTGGAGATGGGTTCAAAACTAGAAACCCTATGTAGTGGGTAAGTGTCGAATTAAAACCTTGTAATATAGATGATACTTATTATCCTAAGTTGAGAAAAAAAATCCAATATTTAGAGGTAGGGTACTTTAGATTGAATAATAAAAAACAAGAAGTGGAGATATACAAGAAATATTTAGCAACATTTCTTAGATTCCGTGAAAGAGCCAGAAGCCATGTAAATGGAAACCTCCACTACACCACTCCACTATAGAGATCTTGAGACATCATCTTGAGTGTAGAAATGTCATAAAGTGTACAATGTATATTTATCTAAAAAAAATTATTTTAAAATTTGATAAAAATAATAAAAATGCAAACTAAGCAAGGATAGTTGTGTAATCTCAAGCAATTAAGAACAATAAGAAATTATCCTTATAAATAAAATATTTTTTTATAAAGAATATACAATTAAGATAATAACAAATTAATATAAACTCTTATTATAAGAGAGAAGTTTAATATACTAATAAATTAATAATAATAATAAATTTCATGATATCAAAGAGATTTGTTCACTTTGACTAAAAATCAAATATATCAACATAGAGTTCAATAATTACTATACTATAATGATAATAAAAATATTATATTATAGTAATAATAATACATTTCAAGATATCAAAAGGATTGGTTTACATTTGCAAGATTTTCTATCAATCTCCATGTTTCTTTATCTCCTATGATAGTTTTTTTAAATAATTAATCTTGTAATTCTTGATAGCATCCAAAAATACTATGAAGGATCCGAAAATAATACATTAACTATATTGTATTTTTGTTTTTTAGGATGGAGCAATATATTTTTTAGCGATATGTTACGTGTTTGAGATTTAAAACTGGTTATTGTAAATTTTATTGATTTAACAATTATACATTAAAAATTATTTCTTTTGGTTCTAGGTAAAAGTTTATGACCTTATATTTAAATCCTCAAATTTAAAACTGGTTATTGTAAATTTTATTTGTTCAGCAATATGGTTCAAGCTAAAATTTTATAACTTACAGTATTTTGAAATCCCGCCTGACTTACCATGACCCTTGCTGCCTGCTGATATCGACCTTGCCGCGGCCTGATACCGATCGCCTGACTGCTGATCTACTTGCTTACTTACCGCTTTGACCTACCTTGCTGCGACCTGGTGAATGATGAAGAATGATTCTACTTCGCTTGACAAAAGCACCTCACTGATCATACGCATTTACCTACCTTACCCACCCAAACTCCATACCCCTCCCTAGAGAAACCTTCACAGCGCACCTGGAATTACCAAAAGTGAGCAGTGAAACCTCAAGTCCACAGTTATTGAATAAACCACAGTTATCCCATCGAGACACAGAACAATATGGTGCAACGGAACAAGTAAGTCCAACAATCGAAGGAGATAGTCCAACGGAACACGGCTTGCTTATTGGCAGCAATAATGTATGTCCCTCGCTGGTGGTGGGAATGGGAATTGACTAAAGAGGGAGGAGGGAGCGCCACTCTACTCCCTTGGACGCCAAAGAGTGGCCCCTTACTGGTGGCGCGATTCTGAGAATTGCACCACCAGTAAGGGGCTGCTCTTTGGTGGCCAAGTGAGCGGAGCGCCACCAGTGCTACAATTGCGACGTGAGGCTCTCTTCTCTGATTAACATCGTCCAGCCAAGCTAGTCATGATAAATCATCCATAATCACAAGGTAGCAAGGGAAGCAGTCTTTGGATACTCGACCCCATCCATCCTGTTAGCTGTGTCTCAGAAGTTCTGACTATATATAATAAATCCAATGGCAGTTAAACAATTTATGCTAAAGGTTCTGGGAGTAGTTCCTAAGTAAGTTGCGGAGCATTTATCTATATGAAACTGGCTCTCAAAATCATCGCTTAGCGGATCCGTTTGCTTTTCAGCATCGTAATTACGTATATAAAATCATACATTGATTTACAATTTGAGAAGCATAGTGCAACATGATAGACAGATGGATGGAATTTTTGGTACGGCTAAGTCGATTGGACGGGATTTATTCTTACTAGGGTTGATCAAGTGATTTATCGATGGCCTCCAGTGGGGGTGCGCTACACCAGATGAAGTAAGATTATTTGTATAGGGCATTCATTTCTATTTTTACCCCGGATCGGGGAAGGTAATAAGTTCGCTTGGAACTTATTCTACAAAATAGCCTCTCCTTTAGTCAGTTGAGTCTCTACGGGTCCTCATTCACCAGTCTCTTATAAATAATTTTTATTTTGAGCGCACACAGCAATTCCTCATCAGAACATTCAAATGTATTTTCAATTTACTAAAGGAGGCCCTTTCATAATGGTTCCATATAAGAATTCGTATGCCCTTTAGCCACTAGTTGATGCGGTTTATGCAATCGATCCCAGGTTTCATTTACAAGCATTGCTGGCTCATCATAGTCCTTCCCTAAAGGTTATTTCCGCTGATAGACAATCATAGCCGGTTTTCATAGCCTCAAGTCCAGAGCAGCCATTTCTATCTCTCAGGATTGTCCGCGCCACCAGTGCTACAATTACGACGTGATCGAACACATCTCTTAGGATTGTCCGCAATCTTGTAGAGCGTCGCTCCACTCCCTTGGCCACCAAAGAGTGGCCCCTTACTGGTGGCGCGATTCTGAGAATCGTGCCACCAGTAAGGGGCCGTTCTTTGGTGGCCAAGGGAGCGGAGCACCACTAGTGCTACAATTGCAACGTGATCGAACACATCTCTTAGGATTGTCCGCAACCTTGTAGAATTATATGTCACTGCAAAGCCACAAGACACAACTGGAATGAGAAAGACTTTATGTGAAAATTAATATAATGTATTTTTTAAACTTTACCTATTCAATAATCACTCAATAGTTTATCTTTTAATATTATAAATGTTCACAATTATAATGATTTTTTACTTGCTTCTCTCGTAAAGGTTCATCAATTTGACATTTTGCTAGTGTATTTTCTGTTTCTAAAAGTTTGTCATTGTCAAAACATTTTATTTTATTTTTCTTTCAAAATTACATTCCAATGTAAAAGTTAGTGTACATTATAAATATTTCTAATATAACAATATTTTTACTTATATGTATATCGATTTTATTAAATTTACATTCTTTCCTTATTAATAATCTATAATTAAATCATATTTCATGTCACATACCCCAATTTTGTAAAATAATGTTAATTGTTTTAATTATATTCCTGAGACATTATATTAAATTTAATGCTAAGTAGGAATTGATGACTCAGCAGAGTCAACAGAAGTGGAATGCAATTCATAATATTTTATTATTAATAAATAAATTGTGGAGACAACAGCATGGGAGAGCTATTAAAAAGAGGTTACTGGTCAAACTGGTGGAGGGAAAAAGACAAGTGGCAGCATCCTCACACACTTCCTAAGTTGTAGGTGGAAACTTCCCTATAATTGGGGTCATGATCCCCCAAGAAAGTTGGATCAGAGCAGGTGGCTCATTAAATTACAATTAACCCAAAAAGACCCAGGCAATCTTTTAAAAGTACTCAATGAAGGGAGCTGAGGCTGCTCAGATATTTTCCAGAGAGAATTCATTTTGGTGAATGATATTCAGGAAATTCATTGAGGAAAGGGGGAAAAATAGTAAGGAAGTTGTTCTGAGAGGATGGCTGCAGTAACTTGGTTATTACAGCTTGTTAGCTGGTAGAACTTACGGATAAGTTCAAATTTGATACTGAGTGTAGAAGACTGGTATTTGACTATTGCTGCACCTAGTTCCAACTAGGGAGACCAGAGAAAGCTCAGGGGTCCTGAGGAGCTGCTGTTTGAGCGCTCTCCAGGAGTTGGTAGGGAGGAATGGCCTCCCATTGCTGTTGTTGTCCAAAGCTTAAACATGTTCTAACACTTACTGTTTATGTTTTTTTAATAACTGTGAATGGTTGAATGTTATATTGTATTTATGATATAAAGACTTTACTGGTTTAGTGATATAAATGTTCTTAGTTAGCAGTAATAGAATCTATTGATGAAGAATAAAGACCCACTGTGTTTTTCCACATCTGAGTTTACCAGACCGTACTCCAGCATAGGGGTAGAATTATAAAAGGATGTATGATGAGATTACATAATAGTAGAGTGTTTCTTTTCTTATTATTAGGAGTAATATGGTTTATGTTATAGATAAAACTATTCCCTTGTATAGTATTTTATTCTCAGTAACTTTATTATTTGTAAAGAACAGATAGAAAAATGTAATAGTTGTACTAAAGAAAGGATGGACTAAGTATACCTGCTGTTTAAGTCTTATAAATGTTATGTTCCAGTTTGAAATAGCCTAACTTCTATATGCTGGAAGGTCAACTCTGATAGTAGGAGTAATTAAAGATTGTTTAAGACTCCACAATTAAAACCTAGTTGTGTTAGTCTGTATTTATGGTTAGTGTTGTAGTCTTTTAGTTACTAAATCTTCTTTTTATTTTCGACTGAGCTCAATTAGATTACAGAGCTATTATCCTATTCTCTTAGATGGTAAATGAATGTTACTATATATATAAGTATATGAGATATAACTTAAGTAGTATTATATGAGTTATATATATATTTATATACATATAGTATTGCTAAACAGATAAATTAAATAAATAACAGAATGTTATAAAATAAAATAAATAATAATCATGGAAACGTCGGTACTCTCAGGAGAGATAATACTTTTATTGTATTAACAACAATAAATCTTTATTACATACACTATAGGAGTATTACCACTATGGAACTTCAGGTAATGTATTTATTACATTAATTACAAACTGAAAATAATTATACTTTCTGTACTGTGAGGTAAATAACAGTACTAAAGAACATTAAATACAATAAAGTAAGAATGTAAAGACCTTGTATAAGCTGACGGGTATAAATTATAAGTTAAACTTACAAATTTCCTAATAACTAGTAAATCAAGGTGTAAACCGAGTATAGAATCCTTGACAGTAAATTCATAAAAGAATTATTAAAAGTAAAAAGAAAGTTTAAGTACATAATCTACAGTAAACATTTAATAAAGTGCTCGACTTCGAGTTTAAAACTATAATGTATGAAGCCTAACTGAAAACCCTTGTAAATTCTGAAGTGCAGTATAATTAATAATAAGTACTGAAATACATTATTAATAGGTTATTTCTATATAAACAGAGAACATTTTATTATTTCCTTTTATACATATAAAAGTATTTAGAATAGAGCTAGTAGTAAGGTAATAAACATTTCCAGGTAGGGTAACTTTCAAACAAGTATTACTTAATCTATTATTGATGAACATAAGTTTAATATAAAACCTGTAATCAAGGTTAATCTGTCAGTAACCTCAAGTATGCTATTAAAAACATTTAGATTTTACATAGTATAACTATTATAACAAATTATAAACAATTACCCAGTATATTATTAAAAATACCGTAAAAGAAAAACTACCAGCGAATACTATGAATAAATCAGAGAGAATAAATCAAGTACTTTTCAAAATTCACAGAATTCGAAGGTATCGAGGATAGATAGGCTTATTAATCCAAGTTTAAATAGTAATTGTTTCAAAACTGCACAAGTAACATAATATTAACTTAAAGAAAGTAGCATGGACAGCACATAGCTCCAAGTTCAGGGTAAACCCTAATAAAAATTTAAAGTAGGTACTGGAGATGGAGTTTTATATCCTTAGCACTTACGACTACCAGCATATTTTTTTACAAAAATAAAACTTATAGACTGTAGCAACATTAATACATCATTATGCAAGTTTACACAGTATTCACAGACAGAACCAAAACCCACAGTCTTGGCTTCAGCCAAGCACCCTTTCTAAACAAAGAGTGAAACTTGTTTAAACAACGTTCAGGTTCACTAAACTGAACCAAGGTAAACACGAGGGTCACAAACCATGAAGTCAAGTCATGACTGCTTTAGAGGACCAGCAAGGAGGAGAACGCCATGGGTAAAACCGGGCTTACCGAGAGAAGCTAGCTACTGAAGTCCTGTGCCTTCCACGCCAAGAGAAGAGGTAAAACCCTGCAATGAAGGATAAACCTATTATTAAAAAACTTACTAAATATTGATGATTGAGCTAATGCTGTGAAAAGAAACTAACTGAAAAAACCCTGTAACATACCTTAATTTCTTTTAATAGAAATACGGCCACGAAAGAACAACACGACAACCACCAGTAGGAGGAAGGGTAAACCCTTCATTTACCACCGAAGAGAAGGATCTCGCTGAATCATTGGGTAACCTATCAAGATGAAGGATGAATGGCAACACTAAGTTAAGGCGACGGCCTGTATAGTAAAGAACTCGAGCGGGGGTTGCTAATGGAGAAAACCCTAAGGGAATCGATGCTGCCCAAACATCTCACGGCAAGTTATTTCAACACAGTAACTTCGTCACAATGCAACAGATGAGCCACGAGGAGCTAAACCAGCATAGCCAATGACTAGCAGACAGTGCAAGCAGCGAGATGCACCAGGAGGTTTTGGAGAGTGGCCGGAGGCCCGAAGGCAGCGGAGAATGACGACTAGGGTTGACTCAAACCTTTATAAACAACAGTGCATGGCTGGGAAGAGCCCATGTAACCCCTTTTGATAATTGGCATGAAGTGGGTAGGAACTGTATAGTTCCACGACAAAGATCACCAATGATTTCTTTTCACAACCCAAATCATAACGTGGGGATTCCTCAAGGGTTCGTCATACCATAGCTATCACCTGCGTACAAAATCAACCATTTTAAACATTGGAATGATGTTTATAAAACATTATAATATATAATCGGTTCATCGTTGATCTCATACACTTAAGTATGGAGAAATGTATTTTGTTTATAATGAGATATAAGAGTAAAGAAGTAAGACTAGTACTATGGTGTAGTTTATCTATAAACCTATTTTTTCTATATTATGAATTACCCTAGTTCACAAATGAAGTAAAGGGAATAATAATATAAAGTTTTTAGAATTGTAATAGTTCATATGAAATGATCAATTGAACATGATGATAGTTTTACTCTTAACCTTATAAACTTTCTTTGATTGTAAAATGACAATCCTATTAATATTCAGAGAACCGTTTTCATTGGGACAATTAGACTTTTATCAAATTCAAGCGCAAGGGTTATAGAAGATATTATAAGAGTCTTTATACGATAGGTAGCTTGGGTAAGTTAGCCTTCTTTGTTTGATAGTATAGCCATGAAACTCATAAAGCAGTGTTTGAGTATAATAAATCTAGGATTGATTTAAAAGTGTTTTTTTTTATATCCAAATATTGACCATGGAATAAAAGTATTATTCCAAAAACAATGCAGATCCTTCAAGTAATAGAGGAAGACTTGTATAAAGTATTAAACATTGCAAATGCTTGAAGTAAAAAAAGTATAGGTTTGATACTAAAACTCTTTACTCTTTTATATTTACAGTTACAAATTCAATCTTGGCGTGATGCAGTAATTATGAATAGTAAAAATTGGATCTATGATGTTGTAATTCCACCATGCTTGCTGCTAGTAAAGAAATATCTATTGCATTTTACACTTGCATTCAGTATAAACATCCAACGGTTTCGTACTCCATAAAAATGTTACTGTTTTCTTGACAGAGAATAGTTGCCATCATTACTAGTAGGATTCAGTTCTCTATCAGTAAGATCTTAAAAGAAACCATAGTCAAAGATTTTCCTGTAGAAGCCTGGTAAATCTGACTAGCATATATATACGTTTACTGAATAATTTTTGTACAGTGAATCGTTATTGAACACTTTGGAGATTTGTTGGCAGTGAACCAAACATCTTACCGGTATATTTGTAAGAGAAGGAAAACTGCTGCGTTAGCTCAGAAGCTAAGTAAGCCCAGTCTTTCATGACAATCCCACCTTGTGGTCGCAAATAGAAAACAAATCAGTAACTGAAAAGAAACTATTCTTAAAAGATAAGTATAATCAAAAGATCATTCAGCTATAATTCTAGTAACATAAAACTGATCAAACAGTTAACGGCTGCATTTGTTAAGAATAAATGCTATTTTAAAAAGTTTTATTTTTTTTGGAATATTTGGGGTTTTGACATGTGGTATCAGAGGATGGTTCAAATACTAGGCCTTGATGTGGCCCAACTAGTTTCCATAGAACAATAAAATAATGTACTAACCTGTATTTGTTTTATGAAAAGAACAGAAAATTTCTTTTTCTGAATATAATAGGCAGGTATGGAGAAGATAGGAGAATACGCTCAGGAGGAGTCTCCCAACACAAAGACAAGACAAATGTCCAGAGAACCTATGTTAGAAGAGGTAATTGCTCACTCTTTCGAGCTGATGCAAACTATAAAGGATTTGACTACTGAAATGGAATCAGTCAAGAAGGACAATGAAAGGATTCTGAAGAATCGAGAAGAGTTAAACCAAATTTTGATGGAAAAATTTCAGACTGAAGGAAGGAACAAAAGATCCGAGTCTGAGGAAGCTAGCCATCAGAAAGGATCGAAAAAGATGGAGCTAGCTAAATCTGAAAGCAGTTCATCATCTGAAGGGTTCAGGGAACAACAAAGCTATTACACTACTAGTGACAGTAGTGAGGCTGAGTTGTATGACAGAAAGAAGAAGTATAGGCCATATGAAGATATTTCCAGGGAGTTTAAAAAAATAAAGCCCCCAACTTTTAACGGAGAGACCGAAAAAGGGGAAGAAGCAGAGTCCTGGTTATCCGGGATGAGGAAGTATTTTCAGATATACAATTATTCAAATCAGCTGAAGGAAAGAATGGCCATCTATAATATCTTTGGAAAAGCAGACATATGGTGGCAAGATCTGAAAAGAGTCAAGGGGATCAAGGGAAGAGAAGTTAATTGGATTACCTTTAAAATGTACTTCAAGAAGAAATTTCTATCCGAAAAATATTATGAAGAAAGAGCTAAAGAATTTTACGAGTTAAAGTTAGGATCCATGACTATGAAGGATTTAAACAGTAAATTCTTAAGCTTGTTGAGGTATGTACTTTATTTAGTCGATGAGAAACCTAAAGTGCAGCGGTTTCTCAGCTGTCTGCCATATCATATCAAGGACAGAATCGAGTATGATAACCCTAAGACTCTGGAAGAAGCCATGCGGAAGGCTAATTTCTATTTTGAAAAGAACAAGAAGAAAGAAGGTATAGCCAACTGGAAGGCTAAAAAGAACAGCAATCAGCCTGAGTTTAAAAAGAAAGAATTTGTACCCTAGAAGAATTTCAAGAATAATAAGAGCATAAATTATTCTAACGGTAATCACTTCCAGGGAAATAGAAATGGTGCTTCTAATAATTCTAATAATTCCAGCAACTTTAAAGGCAAGGAAGCTGCTAACAATCACGGGAATTTCACTAAGACTTTTGAAAGAAAGGAGCCTGTTAAGTGCTGGGAATGTAATGGCCCGCACTATGCCTCGGTCTGCCCAAATCAGAAAAAGTCAAACAACAATATTCACATTGTGCAGGATGAAATGACTGTTGGAGAACTTACAAGGACTATGCCCAAAATAAATGCAGCATTGGAGAATCGCCAAGCTGATTATCAGACTTCCATGGTGAAAGTAGAAGGTATGGTTAACCAAACCCCTGTAACCACTTTAATTGATCCAGGGGCTAGTCTTAGTTACATTTCACCTTAGGTAATGGAAAAGTGTAAATTTATTGTTGAAAAATTTGATAGTTCATGGTTAGTTCAATTAGCCACTGGGGCAAAAAGGAAAGTAACCTGTTATGTGAAAGAATGTGCTTTAGTTATGAATGATTTTAAAACTAAAATTAAGCTTAATGTTTTGCCACTTGGCTCGTATGATTTACTGATTGGTATGGATTGGTTAGAGCAGCACAAAGTAGTTTTAAACTGTTTTGATAAAACCTTTACGTGCGTAAATAATAATGAACAACCAGTAACAGTTAAGGGTATTCCTAGGAAAACTGTAATCAGGTAGATTTCTACCTTACAACTTAAAAGAGCAGTTAGAAAAGGGTGCAAAGCCTATGCTGTAACTATTAAAGATGAGGCAAGTGAATCTGAAAAAGATAAGTTCAAAATAGAGGATATTCCTTTTTAAACGAATTTACTGATGTTTTTCCGGAGGAAATTCTAGGATTACCTCCTAGGAGGGAACTGGATTTCACTATTGAGCTGGTACTAGGTGCTGTACCTAGCTCGAAGGCTCTATATCATATGAATATTTTAGAACTCAATGAATTAAAATCACAGTTAAAATATATAATAGATAAGAAGTACATTCGACCTAGTGTCTCTCCTTGGGGAGCACTAGTCATCTTTGTCAAAAAGAAAGACGGAACTATGCAACTATGCATAGATTACCGTCAACTAAATAAGATGAACATTAAAAACAGATATCCGTTGCCCTGCATAGATGATCTATTTGATCAGCTACGTGGAGCTACGGTGTTCTCCAAGATAGAGCTGAGATCAGGATATCATCAGGTAATAATTAAAGATGAGGATATCTTTAAGACAGCCTTTAGAACAAGGTATGGACATTACGAATTTGTTGTAATGCCATTTGGGCTTACCAACACCCCAGCTGTCTTTATGTGCCTAATGAATAATATAATGCATAAATACTTAGATAAATTTGTTGTCGTGTTTATCGATGGCATCTTAATTTATTCTAAAAATGAAGCGGAACATAAGGAACACTTACAGATAGTTTTACAAGAGCTGCGAGAGCAACAACTTTTTGTGAAGTTCAACAAGTGTGATTTCTTTAGAGACGAAATCCAGTACTTGGGTAACGTAGTGACTAAAGAAGGGATTTCAGTCGATCACAAAAAGATTCAGGAAATTGAAGATTGGCCAGTTCCAAAGGACGTAACAGATGTTAGGTCATTTATGGGAATTACCGGTTATTACCAGAGATTCATTGAAGGATTTTCAAAAATAGCTAATCCAATCACTTCCTTGCAAAAGAAAGGCAAGAAATTCGATTGGAACTTAAAGTGTGAAGAAGGTTTTAAGAAATTAAAAACCTTATTAACAACTGCGCCTATTCTAAGAATAGCAGATCCTAATAAGGATTTCGTTGTATGCATCGATGCTTGTAATGACGATTTAGGCGGTGTGCTGACTCAAGATGAGCATGTCATTGCCTATGAGTCCAAGAAGTTAAAGATCCACGAAAATAATTATGCAACTTATGACTTAGAATTAGCTGTTGTTATACATGGCTTAAAAATGTGGCGACACCACTTAATAGGTAGAAAGTTTATTTTAATGACTGATAATAAAGGTCTGAAATACCTTTTAGATCAGCCCAACTTAAATGCAAGACAAGCAAGGTGGTTAGCCTTCTTGAGTGAATACGATTTTGAAATTCAACACATAAAAGGAAAAGAAAATAAGGTGGCGGATGCTTTAAGCAGAAATGCAAAGCTGAATTTTATAGCAGCGATCGACACTTATGCTTCTGATTTAAATGAACAGCTTACAGAAGGGGTAAAACAGGATGAAAGTTATCAAAAATTACAAGTTACAGCTAAAGAAGAACCTACATAAAGCTTAATAAAAGGTTATAGTCTAGATAAAGATGGATTTTTATTGTTTAAAGACAAACTGTATGTGCCTAATGTGTCTAAGGTTAAGTTGCTGATTTTGTATGAAGTTCATAAAACACCTTATTCAAGACATCCAGGTTACCAAAAGACTATAACCATGCTAAGAAAAGAATATTTCTCGCCTAATATGAAATCTGAAGTAGCGGAATACATAGCTAGATGTTTGGACTGTCAACAAGTAAAAACCGAACACCAACATCCAGCTGGTTTACTGCAACCATTGCATATTCCTAGTTGGAAATGAGAGATCATCACTTTGGATTTTATTACTAGATTTCCAAGAAATCAGAATCAGAATGATTCAATTATGGTGGTGGTTGACAAGTTAAATAAAGCAGCACATTTCATTCCTGTCAAGACTACCTACAAGGCTGCCAATATAGCCGATATATTTTTAAAGCAGATTTTTAGGTTGAATGGAATACCTAAGGTTATCATTTCAGACAGGGATCATAAATTCACAAGGAATTTTTGGAGGTCCTTGTTTAAGGGATTAAAGACAACACTGAATTTCAGCACCTCTTTCCATCCTCAGACAGACGGACAGAATGAAAGAGTGAATCAGGTGCTGGAAGATCTGTTAAGAATGTATGTTAAGGATCAGCCAGGTAAGTGGGAGGACTACTTGCATTTAGCAGAGTTTGCATATAATAATAACTATCACTCATCAGCTAATTTTAGTCCATTTGAAATTTTGTATGGGCATAAATGCAACACTCCTGTATCCTAGAATAATCCAGTAGATAGATTGGTGTTAGGACCTGAATTATTGAAGAAAATGGAACAGATTGTGAAACAAGTACAACAAAATTTGAAGGTAGCACATGATCGACAAAAGAGCCAAGCAGATTTGAAAAGAACTCCCAAAGAGTTCTAGGTGGGTGAGCACTTGTTTATAAAGGTAAGACCAAAGAAAGCTCCCTAAGACTGGGGAGTTGTGCAAAACTAGCACCACGTTACTGTGGTCCATTTGAAATTTTATCCAGAATTGGTCAAGTTGCATATCAACTAGCATTACCCCCAAACTTAAAAGTGCATAATGTTTTTCATATTTCTGATCTAAAATAGTATGTTCATGATGCTACTCATGTTATTGATTGGAATGTTGTACAGGTGGAACAAGAAGGAGAAATTCTGGTGGAACCGGACTGTATCCTCGGGAGGAGGGAAATTACTCTGCAGAACCGTGCCATTGGACAGGTGAAGGTGCAATGGAAGCACCTTAGTCTTGAAGAGGCTACTTGGGAACTCGAAAGTAAGATGCGGGAAGCATACCCGAATCTATTCCAGGAGGTTGCAGAGGATGAAGAATAAGTAACATCGAGGATGATGTTACATTTTAAGGGGGTGTGTATGTCACATACCCCAATTTTGTAAAATAATGTTAATTGTTTTAATTATATTCCTGAGACATTATATTAAATTTAATGCTAAGTAGGAATTGATGACTCAGCAGAGTCAACAGAAGTGGAATGTAATTCAGAATATTTTATTATTAATAAATAAATTGTGGAGACAGCAGCATGGGAGAGCTATTAAAAAGAGTTTACTGGTCAAATTGGTGGATGGAACTAGGTGGAGGGAAAAAGACAAGTGGCAGAATCCTCACACACTTCCTAAGTTATAGGTGGAAACTTTACTGGTTTAGTGATATAAATGTTCTTAGTTAGCAGTAATAGAATCTGTTGATGAGAATAAAGACCCGCTGTGTTTTTCCACATCTGAGTTTCCCAGACCGTACTCCAGCATAGGGGTAGAATTATAAAAGGATGTATGATGATATTACAAAATAGTAGAGTGTTTCTTTGCTTATTATCAGGAGTAATATGGTTTATGTTATAGATAAAACTATTCCCTTGTACAGTATTTTATTCTCAGTAACTTTATTATTTGTAAAGAACAGATAGAAAAATGTAATAGTTGTACTAAAGAAAGGATAGACTAAGTATACCTGCTGTTTAAGTCTTATAAATGTTATCTTCCAGTTTGAAAGAACCTAACTTCTATATCCTGGAAGGTCAACTCTGATAGTAGGAGTAATTAAAGATTGTTTAAGACTCTATGGTTAAAACCTAGTTGTGTTAGTCTGTATTTATGGTTAGCGTTGTAGTCTTTTAGTTACTAAATCTTCTTTTTATTTTTGACTGAGCTCAATTAGATTACAGAGTTGTTATCCTATTCTCTTAGATGGTAAATGAATGTTACTATATATATAAGTATATGAGATATAACTTAAGTAGTATTATATGAGTTATATATATATATATTTATATACATATAGTATTACTAAACAGATAAATTAAATAAATAACAAAATGTTATAAAATAAAATAAATAATAATCATGGAAACATAGGTAATCTGAGGAGAGATAATACTTTTATTGTATTAACAACAATAAATCTTTATTACATATACTATAAGAGTATTACCATTATGGAACTTCAGGTAATGTATTTATTACATTAATTACAAACTGAAAATAATTATACTTTCTGTACTGTGAGGTAAATAACAGTACTGAAGAACAATAAATACAATAAAGTAAGAATGCAAAGACCTTGTATAAGTTGAAGGGTATAAATTATAAGTTAAACTTACAAATTTCCTAATAACTAGTAAATCAAGGTGTAAACCGAGTATAGAATCCTTGACAGTAAATTCATAAAAGAAATATTAAAAGTAAAAAGAAAGTTTAAGTACATAATCTACTGTAAACATTTAATAAAGTGCTCGACTTTGAGTTTAAAACTATAATGTATAAAGCCTAACTGAAAACCCTTGTAAATTCCGAAGTGCAGTATAATTAATAATAAGTACTGAAATAAATTATTAATAGGTTATTTTTATATAAACAGAGAACATTTTATTATTTCATTTTATACATATAAAAGTATTTAGAACAGAGCTAGCAATAAGGTAATAAACATTTCCAGGTAGGGTAACTTTCAAACAAGTATTACTTAATCTATTATTGATGAACAGAAGTTTAAAATTAAACCTGTAATCAAGGTTACTCTGTCAGTAACCTCAAGTATGCTATTAAAAAAATTCAGATTTTACATAGTATAACTATTATAACAAATTATAAACAATTACCCAGTATATTATTAAAAATACCGTAAAAGAAAAACTACCAGCGAATACTATGAATAAATCACAGAGAATAAATCAAGTACTTTTCAAAATTCACAGAATTCGAAGGTATCAAGGACAGATAGGCTTATTAAGCCAAGTTTAAACAGTAATTGTTTCAAAACTGCACAAGTAACATAATATTAACTTAAAAAGTAACATGGACAGCACATAGCTCCAAGTTCAGGGTAAACCCTGATAAAAATTTAAAGTATGTACTGGAGATGGAGATTTATCTCCTTAGCACTTATGGCTACCAACATATTTTTTTACAAAAATAAAAATTACTACATCATTATGCAAGTTTACACAGTATTCACAGATAGAACCAAAACCCACAATCTTGGCTTCAGCCAAGCACCCTTGCTAAACAAAGAGTGAAACTCGTTTAAACAACATTCACGTTCACTAAACTGAACCAAGGTAACCACGAGGGTCATAAACCGCGAAGTCAAGTCATGACTGCCCTAGAGGACCAGCAAGGAGGAGAACACCATGGGTAAAACCAAGCTTGACGAGAGAAGCCAGCTGCTGAAGTCCTGCGCTTTCCATACCAAGAGAAGAGGTCAAACCCTGCAATGAAGGATAAACCTGTTATTAAAAACCTTACTAAATATTGATGATTGAGCTAATGTTGTGAAAAGAAACTAACTGGAAAAACCTTGTAATATACCTTAATTTCTTTTAATAGAAATACGGCCACTAAAGTACAGCACAAAAACCACCAGTAGGAGGAAGGGTAAACCCTTTATTTACCACCGAAGAGAAGGAGCTCGCTGAAGCGTTGGGTAACCTGTCAAGATGAAGGACGAATGGAAACACTAAGTTAAGGCGAGGACCTGTACAGTAAAGAACTCGAGCGGGGGTTGCTAATGGAGAAAACCCTAAGGGAATCGACGCTGCCCAAACATCTCACAGGAAGTTATTTCAACACAGTAACTTCCTCACAATGCAGCAGATGAGCCACGAGGAGCTGAACCAGCATAGGCAATGACTAGCAGACAATGCAAGTAGCGAGATGGACCAGGAAGTTTTGCAGAGCGGCCAGAGGCCCAAAGGCAGTGGAGAATGATGACTAGGGTTGAGTCAAACCTTTATAAATGACAGTGCATGGCTAAGAAGAGCCCACGTAACCCCTTTTGATAATTGGCATGCAGTGGGTAGGAACTCTATAGTTCCACGACAAAGATCACCAATGATTTCTTTTCACAACCCAAATCATAATGCGGGGATTCCTCAAGGGTTCATCATACCATTGCTATCACCTGCATACAAAATCAACCATTTTAAACATTGGAATGATGTTTATAAAACATTATAATATATAATCGGTTCATCGTTGATCTCATACACTTAAGTATGGAGAAATGTATTTTGTTTATAATGAGATATAAGAGTAAAGAAGTAAGACTAGTACTATGGTGTAGTTTATCTATCAACCTATTTTTTGTCTATATTATGAATTACCCTAGTTCACAAATGAAGTAAAGGGAATAATAATATAAAGTTTTTAGAATTGTAATAATTCATATGAAATGATCAATTGAACATGATGATAGTTTTACTCTTCACCTTATAAACTTTCTTTGATTGTAAAATGACAATCCTATTAATATTTAGAGAACCATTTTCGTTGGGACAATTAGACTTTTATCAAATTCAAGGCCAAGGGTTATAGAATATATTATAAGAGTCTTATATGATAGGTAGCTTGGGTAAGTTAGCCTTCTTTGTTTGATAGTATAGCCATGAAACTCATTAAGTAGTGTTTGAGTATAATAAATCTAGGATTGATTTAAAAGTGTTTTTTTTTATATCCAAATATTAACCATGGAATAAAAGTATTATTCCAAAAACAATGAAGATCCTTAAAGTAATAGAGGAAGACTTGTATAAAGTATTAAACATTGCAAATGCTTGAAGTAAGAAAAGTATAGGTTTGATACTAAAGCTCTTTACTCTTTTATAGTTACAGTTAAAAATTCAATCTTGGCGTGATGCAGTAATTATGAATAGTAAAAATTGGATCTATGATGTTGTAATTCCACCATGCTTGCTGCTAGTAAAGAAATATCTATTGCATTTTACACTTGCATTCAGTATAAACATCCAACGGTTTCCTACTCCGTAAAAATGTTACTGTTTTCTTGACGGAGAATAGTTGCCATCGTTACTAGTAGGATTCAGTTCTCTATCAGTAAGATCTTAAAAGAAACCATAGTTAAAGCTTTACCTATAGAATCTTGGTAAATCTGACTAGCATATATATACTTTTACTGAATAATTTTTGTACAGCGAATCGTTATTGAACACTTTAGAGATTTGTTAGCAGCGACTCGAACATCTTACCTGTATATCTGTAAGAGAAGGAAAATTGTTGCGTTAGCTCGGAAGCTAAGTAAGCCCAGTCTTTCATGACAATCCCACCTTGTGGTCGCAAACAGAAAACAAATCAGTAACTGAAAAGAAACTATTCTTAAAAGATAAGTATAATCAAAATATCATTCAGTTATAATTCTAGTAACATAAAACTAATCAAACAGTTAACGGCTGCATTTGTTATGAATAAATGCTATTTTAAAATTTTTTAATTTTTTTGGAATATTTGGGGTTTTGACATTTCAAATGGAATGTAAAAGTTAGTGTACATTATAAATATTTTTAATATAATAATATTTTTACTTATATGTAATATCGATTTTATTAAATTTACATTCTTTCCTTATTAATAATCTATATTTAAATCATATTTCAAATATTTGGTGATAGTTTTTTTTAAATGCTTTTACACATATCAATGAAATGATTATGAATTTCTAATAATAATATTACAAGGAATAATTTCTCATAATTTGTAGTTTAATATAAAGTTTAGGGGTTTGTTTATTATAAAATTTAAATGTTTTTTTAAATATAACTTTGTGAGTTGTTAAGGGAGATATTATAATTAAAAAAATAAAATTAATATCATCATGTTGGGGTTAGGAGGTGGGGGTGTTTTAAATCTTATATATATATATTTTAAATGTAATGTTGTACTAGGGGACGGGGAGGGAGATGGGGTGTTATTTTATTTTTATTTTTTTTAATATAATGTTGTTGGGGAATTTAGGGGGTTAGGGGGTGGTGTTTTAAATTTTGTAAATGTAATGTTGTTGGGGGGTTTAGGGGGTTTGGGGGGGGGTGTATAATTTTTTTTTAATGTAATGGGAGGCTCATGGAGTTAGGCGTTTAATTTTTTTATTATTATTATATCCAATCGTGCATGTGCAGAAAATATAGATTCACATGGGGTGTGAGAATCCATGGATGGGTTTGAATAATTTCACATGAAACATTCTATATGTTTTTTATTAGTACGATGTTTGTAACTGAAACTCTAAAAGATTTTTTGATAATTTATATGAATAATTTGTTCTTGTAGGGTCTAATATATTATTTCATTATGAATCCCAACATAATTTATTTGATTTTAAATGGTTTAGTGGTGAACTTATTTACTAAATATTTGTTTTTGTTTCGTATGCAAGTTTCAAAAAAGTTGTAATTTATCTCTTGAAGAAAAAAATCTTTTTCCAATTTAGGGGTTGATTTCAAAGTTTTTCTAAACAACAGTATGGCATGTTTAGGCCATGGCTATATTTTTTAAACCCCTCCCAAAAAACATGTATACTGGTATCAACACTTTTCTATTTGGGGGGTGTTTTTGGTGTTTTTTATGCAAAAATCATCGTTTTTATGGCTAGAGTTCTCGTTCTTAGTATAAAGTTCTCGTTTCATAGTATAAGTGGTTGGGTAGGATATGTGAGATCCTGAATGAAGCAGGTATGTCTCACCTAGGAGAGGCTTGAGACTCCCATACACAACAAGCGGATGTTCGTAACCAATTATAGTGGCCCTTAGCTTCAATGCATATAGAGACTGTGCTGTCTAACCCCTACCTGGACAGGACACCTGCAAAATAACCTCTACAAAGTACCCCCTCAATAACCTAGTTAAGGAAACTAAGGTCACCTCAATATAATCAATGCTCAGGCGGATAGTCACAGGCGAGATTGACCGTATGGGCACGGTAGCAAAGCCTAAAACTCTCGAAAGAGCCCCCAGATACGAATACAATCCTGGAAATATCTCCAATGCTACTTAGTTATGACCATGGGTCATCCAAATCAATAACCACTCAAACTTCCTCGTGTGTAACTCCCTTGTAAGAGGAAGATCATGAGAAACACTAATTATATAAAGGAATTTCACACACTCACCTGGATAGACATATAAATGTTTCGTTTAGTGGTCTTGGGGAATTTACTGACAATTAACTATTCCAAGACCCTAAAACCTAATCTTGTTGGTGCACCCTATAAAAGGAAAGAGTGTAATTCATTTTATTATGCATTGATTTTAATTGGCTTATTACTCAAAAAGGGCAAATGGTCGTGCAACTAATGATGTTATGATGCAACAAGAAGTAAAATGCACATGTAACCATCAATGCAAATACACTGTGTCAAATGAAAAATGGGGTATGCTACTACGTGAAGTGCAAAATTTTCCTTCACATGAATATGCAATCATTCCTATATGAAAATATGACAAATACTCTCCAAGAAAACCTAATGCAAGTACCATGCAAAATGCAAAATTCAACAATTTATAATGATGCAAAAAACAAATGTTTTTTGTATTTTTTGAATTAAAATGAGATAAAAAGCAAAAGTCTGACTCTTCAACCCCCATAATATACAAGCTCTATCAGACAACACCCAAGCAAAGCACTAAGGTAAAAGAGACCTAATGCACTAATCCCAAAACAAAAAATAGAAAATGCAATGATAAGATTATTTTCAAAAATTTAAACTAAAAAGCATCTCTGGTCAGAAATAGAGGTGTATACAAACTCCAGAAGCATCATAGAAGACTCAGCAATCATCCAAAATCACCCAACAACACTTAATATTTCCCCAAAAGCAAAAAATCAGCGCATACACGACTGTGTGCAGAAAATCCGAGTATATACACGGCTATTCTAGGAAAAACCGCGTGTACATGCGATTGTAAAGGAAAAACTCGCATACGAGAAGAAAAAGAGATAAAAAAGCAGGTAAATAGACAATCTGAGACAAAATTTACTCCAATCAGACACTACTAGGAAAACATGCCCCTAGACCCAACTCAGAAATAGAGAAATCAGAGCAATTCAAGAACATTGAATGCCGATAAAACCCCCAAAGAAAATGACTAGGAATTCCCCAGTATGGTCTCCAATTCTTTTACGGAGAAAACTTCCTATAGCTTGGGGTACCACAACAGATAGATTAACCTTAGAAATCAATCCCTTCCCATATGCAATAGAAATAAAACATCTAACACTAAAGGATCTTGAAACATACCTTATTCTAGATGGTTGATGTAGATCATCATTGAGCTTTTCCAATCTTGCTTGTGTTAGCAATTTACTCTCTCAACAATCAGAAAACAAGACAAGAATGCTATATAATGGTGTTAGATCTACTCTAGCATATATAATCAATAACATATAATCATTTGAAAGCATCCATGGATTCAATATTAATTTAAATACACATTATTGGATAGGAAAAGATATTTGTATTAATATAAATCAGAGATTACAAGAATGACAACCTCTGTCGGCACGTCTGCGAACTAGAGAAACTGAGTCCTCCACTTGGGCCTCCACCATTTCAATCCTCCATATCTCAATATCAAGCCACAAGCAAAGGAAATCTTGGGAAGAACACAAAGTTCTCCACGAGACAAAGGGATGTAGACTCAAGTATAAGCTTCGGCAACAATGGACTATAGTTTTCTCACTCTTCAATTCCTCCCCATTTTAATGTATCCAAAGGGTTCCTTATATAGTGCTTCAATGGGGTAATGGAAGGTCGAATTCGATAGATCTCAATGCATATGATAAACTAAGAGACAAGTGAATCGGCTCCACATCAAGGAAAACTCCAAAAGTATTTGGCCTTTTCCACACATCCTGATGTATGCAGGTTTAAGTGTCATATCCATGTATATACACAAGAATGGGTTTAAAAGTCATGTATAGAAAATAATGCATGTTTTTAGGGATGATCTTGGAAACATCAAAGGTCCAAAAATGGTCCATGGGGTCTAAAGAGTCTGCAGAGGGATAGGGAAGGCCATAAATATGTGATCCACCATGTGTGGTAAAATCAGCTCTAACACTAGTATCCATAGTCAACCTATCCATTAAATTTTCCATTGGTTTCTGCATCATTTCAAATTTGATATAGTTAGATGAAGAAGCAGAAGAGGTGGATGGAATAATTTCTTCTCTACATTTCCTCCTATCAACATCTACTCTTGTTTTATTTTCCCACATGCCATCATATTGGCTTCTACTTCCAAGGAATTTGTAAACACAATAGGAAGGTTGGCTGATTTTCTTTCTCTCAACAACAATGAAAAGTCATTATCAAAGCCTTTTGCATAATGAATTTTAGAAGCACCAGCTGAAGGATTAATATCAACAGGTATTGAATTATAGACTCTCGTGAACCTACTAGAAAACTCGTGGATTGACTCAAAACCTCCCTTTTTAAGATTATTGTACTGGGAAAATACTTGTAATAGAATCTGCTTATCATCCCATCTATCCAAGAATGTAGTTTGGAAGGCTGCAAAGTCTCAAATAGACCCAACAGGTAAATCTTATACCACTTTTTGGCTTCCCCAGACAAGCTCTGTGCAAACAATCTCATCTTAACATCCTCATAATAAACTTATTCCAAATCTATAAAGTCATCAAATTTTCCAACATGATATTTTGCAGTAACATTTCCTTCTCAATCATACAACAAAATCCTCTAGGCATAATTTAAGTGAAGATCATGTAACACCACAGGCAATGCCAATGGGGCAAACCTAGCTACAACCATTGGTTTAGGTGGATTTGGAGCAAGTGGTAAAGGTTGAAAAACTGGAGGATTCTGAATAGGAGGTTGGGAAGTATGAAACTGAATGTTTTGGACAATAGGAATAGTTTTTTGTATTTTTACTAGAGTTTGAAGATTCTACCACAAAGAATCAAGAAGACATGATTCTATCCTACTAGGGTTAATCTCAACTTTCTTTAGGTCAAATTCAGATTTTGATTTTAATAGTAATATTTCAACACTAGTTTCCCATTCATATTCTTGTATACTGTGAAAATCTTGAGATGATGATGCACCAAACTGAGAACTATTTATTTTTTCTTTATTTTTATTTTTAAGCATTTTTTCTGGATGTTCCACACTTTACAAAGTTTCAGTATTAGGATTACTTCTAGTGTTCACTCTCCTGAAATCCAGGATGTATTTTTGTAATACTGTTTAAAATGAATGTGAAGTCTCCAAGGAAAATGTACAACCTTCTTTTGCATGTGGAAACTTTTGCTTTCCCATAGAAATTTTATTCTCTTGAAACTTTACAATCCTTGTCATTCTTCCCAGGGATGATATGCACATTCGTTCCCTGGAAAAGGCGCCAATTTGTTAACACTGGAAAATTACCAAAGGTTGTAAAGTTTATTCCTAGGTAACAACAAAACCCACTTTTAAAGAAAAAATTAGATTTTTCCTCTTCCAAGAGGGATCTCTCACAAAATATTAACAAGGCCAAATATGTATAAGAAAAAAAGTTTGTAGTTGGTAAGATTGGTTGAAAATGAACACATGACCATTGGGCTATGGATTCAAGATATGGATATAGATAAACATAAATTTTGCATGGAAGTTTTAAATAGAGGAAAGGTAGCTACTCAGTCACAGTCAAAATTTGATTTTCTGGTGAAAAAGGAAGAACATGAATAGACCATTAACACAGAGCATTGTAAAAATTAATTCTATATAAACTTTAGAAGAAATATTTGGTCGACATATGAAAAGAGCAGTTAGAGCATAGTAAATATGAATTCTAAACTGTTATACTCTCATTTCAGAAATGAAGGAAAACATAATGGAAAGATAAACTGGAAAGACATTCACATGAGAAGGAAAATTATAGACTGCAACATGAAATAACACATGAATATCTGATTAAACCTCAACTTTTGGATCTGTAATTTTATTAAGAAAATACTCTGAATACAAAAACCTCCAAAATCTCATGGGTTCCAACCCTCGCTTCATCAAATGTATGAATACTTATACAATTACTCCTTCAGCTGAACAATAAACCTAACTGTATAATAGTTTCAACCATTTATTACATGTGTCAAATCATTTATCTACTACAAAATAGCTATGAGATAACAAAACTTCTTCACTAATTATTTTAAAATAACATTCTATCATAAATATGCCTTTCGATGAAACTTCTCTGCGTTGTCTTCATTGATGTTTTCATGGCTTTAATTGTTGATGTATTTGTAACTTCAAAATGTATTCACTTGTATATCTTATGTATTGTACCCCGATGTTTATTCTGGGAAGTATCTATAATGTAATTAAGTCATGTCATACCCCGATTTTCTGATCGGGAGATTAAATAATGTAAACAAGTCATGTAAAGTCATTGATTTTAGCCCTCCATTATAAGTCAAGGCAATAGTCCCCATAAATGATTCAAGGTTAACCCTCATTGTTGATAGGATGGAAAAGTCCCCATAGTTTTGGGGCACTAGGGTTATTAGACTCTCCTAGAGAAGTCGTCCCTGGTAAGTAATTGTTAAGTGAGGCCGACGTGTTGGAGTGGACATAAAGTGAATAGAAGTGAGGCTCTTCTCATTTCTACACATCACACACACACTCACTCACTCGAGCACATGAGTGAGATAGGAGAAGCTCTCTCAAGTGATAGAGAGAGAGAGAATAACTGTTGGAGATCATGTTTTCCTGTCTTTGGGTTTTACTACTGCCATTGGTGCTCATTCTATCTCTGAGGAAGTTGTGGGGTTTTATCCTTTATGGTTTCCCCGAGGAAAATTCTTTGTGTCTCTTGCCTCTTGTGATTTTTGTTTTGCATGTTATTCTCTCAGATAAGATCCTAAATGATATTGCTTAAATGATAAAAATCTAAGATGGTATTAGAGCTAACCTGAGAAGAAGACACTGTGCAGCTACAAAATCTAGGGCATCTAATTTTTGGATATATCTTCACAATACATCAAAAAAAGGATGCTAGGCTAACTCTCCATTGAAGGGTTCATCTTTCTATTGAAGGAAAAATTTGATTCTGGGTATTTTCAATTTTTGCTGTGGGAAATTAGGGATTTTCACAGAAGAGGAATTTTTGAGTGAGCCGAAGATTGGATTAATCTCATAGTCAAAATCAAATATTAGATACCTGGTTCGATATTTTTGGTTCGGTGAAACTTTGGGAAAGTCAAACCCTAGTTTGACCCCCGGCCTGAAAAACCCTAAAATACAGAAACTGATAGTTTTGGTAGATTCACTATATAGCGCGATTGGAGAAGGATCAGGTGCCAAAAAATTCATATATCAAATATAAATTCTTGATGTACAGCGTTTCCAAGTTTCAACCTCATATTCGCTATATTATAGGAGATATTATTCCTCTAAGTCAGGGTTCTACCCTCTCCTAGGATTCATCCCCAAACAAGACACCTGGGGAGAATTCCTCTATCTAGGGATACGAAGGTCCAAATGAAATTTCTCAAGATATTCCAAAAAGGGTACAAAATTTAATTTTGGTGGTAAAATTATTAGACCCCGAAGATGAAATAGTGACACGTGGAAGTTCGTACAACGTTACTATGCTGAACAGTCCTGAAACATGTCACCTTGGGAAAACACTACTAAGTCCCAATTAGTGAAACCAATTCTGATGAAACCTGTGGTGTTAGAACAAGGATAGATTAGGATAAATTAGTACAAAATTTTAGACATAGAGGAGTACCATGTTCATAGATACCATATAAACAGTATGAGGCATTTCTGCAGAAGAAATTGGTAAACTAGGGCTTCCTGTTCCGGGAGCTTCCCTCAACTATTTTCAAAAGATGAGTGCATTGGACACCTCACCTTGAAGAGGTATATATTTCTATCCAATCATATATGAAATATTTCATGTTTTGAAAATTAGGGTTTCTATGACAAACCCTAGATCAGCTAGTTCCACAACGTGGATGGACACCTCAAATTGGTAAGATCTAAGATTTTGCTATTTACATTTGAGGTTCTTATTTCAAAATATCTAATCACACCAGCTTCATGAAAATATTGGTGAAACTGACAAATTCCAAACATGGAAGTATTGGATCTCACTTGTTCTTGAAGAAAATGAATTGGACACCTACACTAGTGCAAAATGAGAGATTAGTGACCAAGAGACCAAAAATTTTGGTCACCACAATTTTTTTAAAGGGATAAATGACCAAAATTGATAAATTTAAGCGGGCTAACTAAAAAAGACCAAGATAAATGACCAATTTTGGTCACATGATAAAACTAAACTAAAAAAGACTAAGATAAATGACCAAATCTGGTCACCCGGTATATAGAAAAAAATGACCACATAACAATTGGTCATTTATTTGGTCATTTTTAGTTGTGGATCAGTTCGCCAATGAAAAATTATAGTTTTGACAATGTTGTATATTTTTCTAAATTCTAAGACTACAAATGGATTCATAGACCCCGTAGAACTTAGTAAATTGCAGAACATCACATGTTACAACTCCATTGTTAACACCAAATTAACTATGACAATGTCTTAATGGTAAATTAACTATGACAATGTCCTAGCGGCAAGCTATTACTTATATATTTGAAAATAACTATACAAATATACCTTTATACATTTGTTTTTAAATATTTTAATTATAAATAATATTAATTATTAAACTATTTACATTATAAATTAAAAAAAAATGTTACTAGATATTTTTTATTATGTACTAATAATAGATATAAAATTTTAAAAAAATATACCAGGTAATTTTTTATTATATACTATTAATACATATAAAAAAATTAAGTTAAATAAATACAAATATAATATGATAGAATTCAAATTAACAAATACAAATTTCATTCTATCATGTTTTATCATGTTAATGTAGTTTGACCATTTGGGTTTTGGCGCCAAATTGAAGTGGTGGGTGCCAATATAGAACAATCATACATTTCACTCAAGCTCAAGCCCAAAGTGACCCCATTCAAGGCTTTTCGATCTATGGCCATTTTTCCCTGTTCTTCCCTCCGTAGGGCATTTTGGTGATCACTAGGACGTGACTGAAATGCAATGAAATATTCATCTCAAATCTTCAGGAAGGAGTCCAATTCAAGGGTTTCTGCAATGGAAATCATGGTATTTTTGATGGGGTTCTTTCCCTTTTGTTTTTTGTTCAGCTGAAATCCGGCATTCAGAGATTCGATCCGACTACCATTTCAGAATTCGGGTTCACACTCAGAGGCCTCCTGGAAATCTATGTGAAGGATTCCTCAT
>LPNX010029078.1:285924-331463 GCA_001517045.1 Pseudotsuga menziesii | reverse complement strand
CTGTTGTCTTTTGGTGTAGCATGTTCTAGCATGGACTCCTTGAAGCTGTAAAGGGCCGGTTTTTATTTGCTGTTCTGATTCATATGTCATATTTGCAGTGTCTTGCTCTGCCCAAACAATCCTTCACAAAGATTCATGGCGGTGTAAACAGCAGTTTTATATGAAGAAGTACGTCCAAAGTGGGTATTTTTGACACACGGTGGATTGCTTCATGGACAAATTTTTTAATAGTCGGTGCAGGCAGGTCTGAATTTGGGGCAACTTGCTCAGTAAAAATGTTTTTTCTTCCAAATTGTGAGATCTGGTATCGGGGTATCAAAGCTTTTGTTTTATGAGGCAATGCTGAACCAGAGGCACAGGTGAAAGAATTACGGTAGAGTGAGTCAGAGACTAATGGTTGTGTTACAGAAGGTATCTACTCTGTTCGTTTATCAGAGAAGTGAATTTTATCAGTTTTGTAGAGAAGACAGCTTTGTTGGTGTTTCAGAGAAGGGAGCTTGCCATTGTTTTAGATGTGAGTCTCTACAGGTTAGATGTCTAGTGAAGGTGTGAGTGAGAATTATATTTACAGATATAAGAGGTATCAGCAGATATGGAATGCAATAAGGAAGAATCCCTCAGAGCAAAAGAAATTGCAGAAAAGAAGTTCGAAGTTCAGGATTTTGCAGGTGCTCGAAAGTATATACTTAAGGCTCAGCAACTCTTTCCTGCGCTTGAGAATATTTCCCAGATGGTCGCTGTCTGTGATGTGCATTGCGTTGCTCAAACAAAATTGAATGGGTTTGATATGGATTGGTATGGGATTCTCCAGTTGGAAACAACAGCGGATGAATCTTCATTTAAAAAGCAGTATAGAAAGCTTGCGCTTCTCCTTCATCCTGATAAGAACAAATTTGGTGGGGCAGAGGCAGCTTTCAAGCTCATTGGAGAAGCCATGGCAGTCCTATCAGATCAGACGAAGCGGGCGTTACATGATATGAGGAGAAAAGCTACGAATTCCATAAATGGTCACTATTATGGAATGCCACATCAGACACAACCTAGCGCCAAACAGGCACAGCCAAACACTGGTGTAACTTTCTGGACTGTATGTCCCTTTTGTACAGTAAAGTACCAGTATATGAGGACAGTTGAAAATAAATATCTTCTCTGTCAAAATTGCCAGAGGCCATTTATTGCAAAGGAAATTTCCTTCACGCCAGGTACCGGAGCAAACACAGCAGGGGTACCTAATGCATCATATGCTTGGAATGCATCTTCAATGCCACGGCCGCAAGAGTTTTCTAAACAGGGTGCCAATTTTAGGGGTGCAGGTACTGTTCCATCTGACAAAATTGCTCGTGAGAATTGGAATAATCACCAGCAAAAGTCTGCATCAAATGCAACCTTTCAAGGAGGAACATATGGGCCAGCAGAAGCAGCAAACGTCCCAGGGGGCGCTTCCGAGGAAAATGCAAAGAAGGAAGCAGAGTATAAGCAGCAGTTGCGTGAAAAAGCAAAGGAGGCTGAGGTAGCTAGGAGGAAAATGAAGGAAGAAGAAAAAGAAAAGAGGAAGAGGGAAAAGGAAGCTGAAAGGAAGGCCAGGGCTGAAGAGAGAACTCAAGAAGCTCTAAGAAAGATTCAGATACAAAGAAAAACAAAAGCTGAGAGAACCGCAGGAAATGAGAAACCGAAGTGTACTCTCAGTCAATCTATTTACTATTATAATATAAATTATTAGTAAATCTTTTTTATTGTAGTTATGGTAAATTCCCCTCTCATCCATTGGATCACAAGCATCAAATCTCCGAACACCTATAAAGAATTTTTACAAAATCTATTGTTAACATTATAATCGGTCTCATAGCCCATAATTCAACAAATTTATTTAAACCTAGGCCAATACTAGTTTTGAATCTGAAGAAATTATTCTCTAAATAATAAATAATTCCACCATCTCCTCCCAACTAAGAATCTTACTAATAAGCCCCGTCAAAGAAAGCCCAAAATAGAATTTTTTTTAATGTTTTCCACCTCCAACCCATGTCTCAACTTAAGCCTCGGCATTGACTTAAATAATCTAGCAATATTAGTGCTTTGGATTGCAATAACCAAATGCATAATCAACTTATATTCAAAGATAATCAAGTTCCTCTTCATCCAAACTCCCTATGATACAAGTAGCGACAGATATTTATAAATCCTTGTGTCATGACGATCCACCCATTTTTTTAATTTCCTCGATAGTCTCACTATTCCAAATCTTTGGTAAGATAAGGAACCTTTTGACCTCCCTCAAAACAACTCTATAAAACCTGCATCCTACCACCATATGATAAATTTATTCATCCTAATAGAAGCACAAGTTACACCAACCAGGCCTTGTAATATTGCTTTGCTAAAGATCATTTCAGGTTGGAACTTTTACCAACCAGGCCTTGTAATATTACTTTGCTAAAGATCATTTCAGGTTGGAACTTTTATATTGAAGAGCATCCACATGAAAATACATTCCCCGGAAGGGCATTTCAGCCTCCAAACCAACCTCCGCCACCATCAAGGGACTAAACCCCTATGTAAATTTGATGTCCCGTATCAATCCTTTGGAGTGTAGAAGGCCAAGGGATTCCTTAACCAAATAAAGGGATCATCCCCTTCAGTCAACCTGATCACATTGTGTTGTAGAAGCCTTATATATATTCCCCATATAACAATGTCTTCGCCTTCAAACCTCATGACCTCCCATACTTCCATGCTTGTTGCCAAGTTGTTGAATATGCATTATATGTGACTAGGGAAAGTAAATGACAACCCCTAGCTCACAAACAGAGAATCGTATGGTTTGGCAGTCTATAGTGGCCATCATAATTGGCCCAAGGATCTAAGCCAAATTGAACTTTTACCCCATTTCCTACCTGTCAAATAAGCCATCTTGTAATCAGAGGAGTATCATCCATCATAGTTTTCCAGCATGTGGAAACATTTGTATATCTATTAACAAGCCTCTTAATCCAATCCTCCAAAGAGTTAGGAGAATTATACTTCTTCTAATCAACCTTGTACCAAAGACCTTTCAATTGAAACAAACACCATACACCTTTAGTTGCAAAATCTCTTGAGAATAAATCAATGTTTTTAATCCCCATCCCCCCAAGGACTCAGGGACTGCTAACTTCTTCCATTTACAAGAGACAAACCTCCTTTTCCTTGTACCTTGACCAAATGAATCTAAACGACAAATTTTTTATTTGATTTAAGGCTCCTATCAAAGTCCAAGCAATTGACATCCAATATACCAATGTAGCTTCTAAGATAGACTTTATAAGAACTAGTTGACCCCCGCTAGAAAGCCACATGTTGCAACAAACAATAAATCTTTTTTCTATCTTAATGATTAACCACCACCATTCCCTTCTTTTGCTTTCATTTGTCTTTAGCAGAAAACCAAGTTACTTCAATCCTTGATATAGTTCTTCTTGTTGATAAGGAAAAACGTCTGCCATGACAATCTTTTCCCATCCTCATACCCATTGAAAGTGATGGAGAATTTCCCCAAGTTGACCCTTATGCATTTTCATGAACATTGCAGATCTATAATCCCCCTTAGTTTAACAACATCTTGTTGATCTCCAACACTAAATAACATAACATCATCTACAAAAAGAAGATGGGTTAGAAAACAATTATTTTAGATTTTTATACATTTGAAGGAAACTTCTCTTTAAGCCTCTTCGTTCAATCAACTAAGTCCTTCTACAGGAAGAAAAACAAAAGAGATAAAGAGCATCCTTGCCTAAGAACTCTATTAGGCACAAAGAATTGAGTAGTTAAATCATTAATAAGAATAGAGTTTGAAACTAAAGTAATACAACTCATTACCCAATAAGTAAAGAGACACAAAATCCCAATTGAATAAGCATAAGCCTCTGAATTAGCTCTATTATAAGATTTAGACAAACAATATTAAGAACCACTGCCTTGTAACTTTTCATTTTGATAAAATGCAAGTTTTCTCTTTATATTATATGAAAAAATGAAGGGTCAATATTCTAAACTAAATATTTTTACTAGGAAGGGTCATATAAATAAGATTTTTTTTCACAAAACAATTTCTCATAAAAATATTTTGTAAATATAAAATAATATAAATAAATTATCTTATTTTCTTACCACTCACATTATTTATTTCATTTACTTAAAGTTATATATATATTAAACTTAAAAGTTTTGATTTTCTAAACCCTTATCTTTATTATATATCTTATCATATAATTTAAATAACCATTTTTCCAGAAAACAATTTCTCATTAACAATTTTACATATTCTTGCCATTCAAAATATAAATTTTGAAATTTAAAAATATTTGTTGTAATTTGTTTTATAATTACATTAATATATACTTATAATAAACTTTTAAAAAATTATTTTTAAAAGTTTGAATTTTATTTAAAAAAATCAAAATTACATTAATTTTATATAGCCTTGCAATTCAAAATATAAAATTTTGAAATTTAAAAATATTTGTTGTGAAATTTGTACTTGAGTTTTATTTTAAAAAAATCAAAATATATAAAACTATGAAAAATATTTGTTTTATATTTCATATTATTAGTGAATGATATGATATAAATGTTTTTCTTATTATAATGGATTTATTAATACTTCATTATTTTTCATTGAAAATGATTATGAAGGGCATTTTAAATATTTTATTTGAATGATATATCTTAATTATTGTTTTGAATGACTTATATTATGGAGAATAGAATGACCAACCCTTGATATGATAAGGAGTGTAAGCTTGTTAGAAAAACCATTAGGAGTGCTTCTAATGAGTCATTAAAAAGCGACAAGATCTATAGGTAAAAATCTCTAATTAAAAGGGAAAAAATGTGCTATATAAATAGAAAGTAAGAGAATTTTTTGTTGCTCTCTAAGTCATTAAGCTAAAAAAAACAATCGAATTTCCTTGAGGGTCTGGAATCGTTACCTTAAAAATCTCTATGAATCCCCTTATGTCATGAACAACATTCAAACCCTTTCTACAAAGGAATAAGTTTTCTCTTTAGAAGACATAGTTTGGGATTAAGTGATTTGCAAAAGGGAAAGCTAAGGTTATTGAAGGATACCAAGGATAAATCTAAAAATTGGTTGTCCTATTCTCATCTCTCACATCCACAAGCTCTTTAATTTAGCAATCAAACAAGGTTTTCCTAAACTGTGGACTAAAAGCCTAATTATTCTTATTTTTAAAAGTGGAGATAAAAGCAATCCATCTAATTATAGGAACATTATGATTAGCCCTCTTTTAGCCAAATTATATGGAATTATTTTGGAAAAGAAGAACAACATATGGCTAGAAAGTCAAGAAAAAAGAGCTAAAGGCCAGACATGATTTCGAGGTTATCATTCAATTGCGGACCACCTTGTTACTCTTAGGACCATTGTTGATGAGTGTTGCAATAATAAAACCATTCGTCTATGTTGCTTTTTTGACTTTATAAAGACATTTGACATTGAATGCCCAAAACCAACCTTTGAAATAGTTTAGAAGAGCTAAAAGTATTTTTAGAGTTGAGAACTAATGTGATAAGGTTGTATGAGAAGCTCAAACTATACTTCCCTTAAATATTCCAATACTTTGGTTGAAGTTCGGGAGCTCGTGCATTGTCTGATGCTCAGGCGATCTGTGAGGGTCGAGGCCTGAACATGAGGGCTGGGACAGGTCGATCCCTGCAAGAATCCCCTCTGCTTTACAGCTCTTGGATCATAGTCCCTCCTCACCTGGTGCTCCTCAGCAGTGAGGTTAAGCTGTCTACATGGCTTCTCTTCTGCCATATCATCCTCCGGAAGAACCTCGTAGTAACCTGGATCTTGCTTTCTAGGCCTTGGTTGCCTCCACTTCGATTCTTCCCGCGACGCTACCTCCAGTTTCTAACTTTGTGAAGCAAGTAGCAGTGCCAAAAGTTCAAATCATTTCGGCAGTTTCACAAATGAAAGCTATAGCTTTGAGCGAGCGGGGTCTAATTGGGCAATCCTCAGGGATATGGTTGTCGCTGAAATCCATGGAGATTTGGATCTTTAAAAACTGAATGCCTCTCATCACTGGAGGTTTGCAACACTGTTTCTACGGCAAAGGATTTTACACCTTTCTATTCGAAAACAAAGAAGATAGAGATATTATTTTCTGAAGTGGCCCTTATTTCATGGGCCCTCGAGGCCTATATCTCAACCGATGGACCCTATCCTTTGATTTAGAAAAGGATGTCCCTTTAGGAGTTTCGGTATCGGTTCGGTTACCTCATTTACTTCTCCATTGTTGGAATGACGAAGCCCTACACTTCTAGAGTCGGTATGGGTCTGGTTACCTCATTTACTTCTCCATTGTTGGAATGACGAAGCCCATTTTTGGAATGATTTAAAGGCGGACTTGCATGGGAAAGACGTTATCATAGCTGGAGATGTCAATACAACAAAATCAAGCTTGGAAAAAAGAGGAGGTTCGATCATTAGAGACTCTTTTGGTGAAAAACTAGAAGATTTGATGGCAAATATAGATCTTCTGAATCCTATGCCCAAAAATGGGAAATTCACTTGGAGCAACAAGCGAGCTAGACCGGGACACATTGCTACAAGACTAGATCATTTTCTGGTAAGTACAACCTTCCTCCAAAAATATTTTCTTCCTTTTTCTCACATTATTTCTTTAGCTACCTCTGACCATAAGCCTGTCTCCCTCTCCTTCACCCTTCCAACAAACCTGGGGCCTATTCCCTTCAGGTTCAACCCCCTATGGTTGAACAACGCCAAAACTCTAGATATTATTCACTCAGCCTCGAACTCTTCTTTCTCCGGCTCCCCAATCTTCATATGGGAGTCTAAGCTCAGCGCTGTCCACTCTTCCCTGAAAAACTGGGCAGCGACCTACTCAGAACTTGCCATTGTTAAAAAAGCCTTCGATCAGGTTTGGACACCCTCTACTCTAAAATGGATGAAGAAGAGATCACTCTTGAAATCTTAGCTCATGAAAAGGCCCTAAATTATGAAATTCTAAAAGCAGCTAGACATGAAGAAGAGTTTCTGAGAATTAAATCTCCCCAACTTTGGTTAAAGGGAGGAGATAAAAACACAAGCTACTTCCATAAACAAACCAAAATTAGACTGAGCTTCAACTTCATCAATGAATTGAAAACCAACAATAACCAAATTATCTCCGGGAAAGACAATATCAAGAAGCTCGCTTTGCACCACTTCAATCAGCTTTATTCTGACAGTGGCAAGACGGATCCTTTCTCCCAAGCAGATCTTCTACCAGGAATTCATTCCATCATTTCTGAAGAAGAGAACAAGGAGCTGGAAAAGCCAATCTCTGAAAATGAGATTATAGAAGCAATTTGGACCCTCCACCTTAACAAGTCCCCAGGACCTAATGGGTTTATGATCAACTTCTATCAAGTTGCTTGGGACATCATCAAAGAAGATCTATAGAAAATGTTAAACTAGACCCCCCCCCCAAAAAAAGATAAAATCGGAGGAGCCACAAATTCCACCTTCTTAGCTTTGATCCTAAAAGAAAAAAATCCTCTTTCGATTGAAAGGTTCTGTCCCATCTCCTTATGTAACATCTCTTACAAAATTCTTACCAAAATCCTTGCTACAAGAATGAAAAAGATCATGCCAAAGATTATTTTGGAAACTCAGGGAGGTTTCATTATTGGCAGGCATATCATGGATAATATAATCATTGTCCATGAGGCCATCCATTCAAGCATGGAGCGCAAACAATAGGGAATGGCCATCAAGTTGGACATGGCAAACGCTTTCGACAGGGTCAACCATTTCTTTTTATTTGAGATCATGTTCAAAATTGGATTTTTTTTTAAAAATTGCAGATGGATCAAAGCATGCGTAAGCAATCCATGGATTGTGCCTCTTGTTAATGGCAGACCTGCAGGATTCTTTCAAGCCTCTCGAGGACTCCGTCAAGGCTGTTCGCTCTCCCCTATTTTATAACTCATTGTAGTCGAGTCTTTGAGCAAGAAGCTATAGGCCCTGCAAAACAATGGAGAACTCAGAGGTCTAAAAATTACCAGAGGATTAAAAAACGCTAATCACGCTCAGTATGCATATGACACTATTCTTTTAGGAGGAGCCTCTGTCATAATTGTTGAAAGATTCAGATAAGTCATCTCCACTTTTCTCAAAGCATCAGACGGGAAAGTCAATGTAGTTAAAACCAAAATCTATGGTTGAAATTGTCCTGCTAGAACCATGGCCAGGATAGCCAGGATGCTAGGATATGAAGGTAGGATAAATTGGAACTCCTTTAAATATCTCAGAATCTCGATTCACAAAGGGAAAAAGAAAAATCCGATTGGAAAGAACTGGTAGAAAAAATAAAAAATAAAATACAATCTTTGGGAGTTATCTGTCTCAACCCGATAGGGAAACTGACTCTCATCAATGTTGTTCTGGTAGTGTTCCCAATCTTCACTTGTTCCATTTCATTAGCCCCCAATTTGATTATTCAGGAGATTGGAAAAGAGCTTAGATGCTTCCTCTGGCAAGGAGGAAAACACAACGGCACTAGGAAGCTTCATCTTATCAACTAGGACATGGTATGCAGGCAAAATGACAGTGGAGGAGCGGGTGTCAAAGAATTGGCTACTATGAACCTTGCACTAGGTGCAAAAATCATTTGGCAAAAGATCTCAGGAAACAGAGCCTGGTGGAAGGATGCACTAAGGAAGAAATACCTAAATGGAAACATAGAGGGATGCTTGACTCTCATTCCAATTAACCAAACGCATCTCCAATCTGGAAATTATGCCAAAACGCAGCATTCATCATCCAAGACAATATGCAATGGTCAACTGCCAACGGAAGGAAAATTCGGATTTGGGAGGACATCGTGGGCATTGCACAACAGCATGACAGATTCATGGATCTCAAGAGATGGATGGACAGTCAAAAATATCTCCACGATCAGTGACATATCGTGTTGGCATAATAGTGGAAGATGGGTTGGGTGGAGAACCCTGGAAATGCCAAATCGATTGAAGCTGGACTATACTCTGCTACAAACGCTCCTCCAAGGTTCGTTGCCGATCCACGTCAATTTAACAAATTCCAGAAGCTGGGGAAAATCAGGAATATACACAGTGAAGGATGGATACAATGCAATTCAAAATAATAGCAGAAAAGAAGGCCTTTGGAAAAATGTATGGAGAGTTGATGCACTTCCTAAACTTTTTTTTTTTGTTGGCTCTTACTTCATCAGAAAATCCTGAGAGCCGAGAATTTAAAAAAGAGGGGAATTGAAGGACCATCTCACTGCATTCTGTGCAAAAACATGGAAGAAACGCAGAAGCATCTCTTTCTGGATTGCCCCTTAGCTAATGAGGTATGGTTTTCAGCTCTTAAAGAGCTTCATTTTAATATCACTCTCCCTACAAATTGGAAATATTTCTTCGTCTGTTGGAAAGACTATTACCAAGGTACTTTATTTAAAAAAAACAGATTTCACGAGAGTGTGGGTTGCGCTCCCCAAATATGTCTACTGGAAGATATGGATAGCCAAAAACAAAGGTTTATTTGAAAACTTGAATCTATCTCCAGTCAGAGTCTCCTCCTCTGCCAAAGCTTATGGATAGAAGCTCTTCTGTCCAATGGATTGTGGCACTTACATCTCGATCCGTTAAACTCCATTGAAAAAAGATGGATTAGAGATCTTATTTGCCCTCTCAGTCCTACTCTGGAAGATGCCAAAAAACCCAACCCTTTAAGATGGCAGATCCAAAAGAACCCTGAAATTTTCAGCAAATGGTGGACAAAGTTGGATTGTCATACTCTGTTCTTTGATGGGGCCTCCAAAGGAAATATGGGATTGTCAGGTGCGGGAGGGGTAATTTTTTATCTGGGGAGGAACAAACAAAAAGATTTTTCTTGGGGCCTTGGGAGGAACACCAACAACTATGCGGAATGGTTAGCTTTACTGAAAGGGCTGGAAATTGCTATCACTCTTGGAATCAAAGATCTAGTAGTTTTCGGGGATTCGCTACTAGTCATTAGAGAGGTAAGGAAGCTGGTCAAAAATTATAAAATCCCTCCCAATAAGATGGATCACATTTTCAACAGTCTTATTAATGATTTTAATGTTGTCAACTTTCTTCATATCCTTCGATCAAACAACCAATCTGCAGATCAAATGGCAAACACAGGAGTGCAACTTGACTATGGTTTCATGATTTGTAATGGGAACATTCCCGAACGTTGTTGGGTCCCTTGATACAGGAGCAGTTTTTTTCTTTCAGCCATTGAAGAATCCATTCTCACTGCCATTAAAAGAGTTTAGGACAACTGCAAGCTTTTCTCTGATATGTTCATTTTTTGTCTTCTCATTCTCGGGAAATTTGTAAGAATTTATAGCCATCTTAGATTCGGACTATTTCGAGATAAGATTCATTTTGTAAGGGAAGAGTAATATATTATGGTTTTTGAAGTCCTATGGATTCAACCCATAAATCTGCTATTGTAATTTTCTTCTTCTTTTTTAATACAATCACCACTTACCCGTTCTTGTTAAAAAAAAATTGTATGAGAAGGTTATTATTAAGTTTAGGAACTCTTAGTGTTGGTTAGAAGAAATTGATTTTAATATAGGCGTTAAGCAAAGTTGTCCCCTATCTACTACCCTTTTTTGTATTTACATTGGCAAGCTAGATGGTTGTTTGGAAGAGGCATATTGTGTTGGCATGACTTTGGTGGGTATATTCATCCTTCTTCTTCTCTATGACTATGATATTGTTCTTATGGAAAGGATTCCATATGATATTGACAAGCAACTAAAGATTCTTAAGGATTTTTGCTTTAGTATGGGCATGTATATTAACACTAACAAAACAAAGGTTATCATAATCAAATCCCAAAATATTACTTAAGATAATTCCATGTATGGCAACAACGACTTGGAGAAAGTGACTTCATACAAATAACTCATAATTGATCTTCATCATTTAAGCTTAACGGGAACCATAGCATTGAGAAAATGATTAATGGAGGGTGGAAAGCTTATTATGGACTTGAAAACAGTTGTAAACCAACATACCTTTGGCTTTGGGATACAAAGAAACTCCTCTTTGAGACTCTCGTCATCCATATTATTTTATATGGATGTGAAATTTGGGGTTGCGACATCTCTATAGAATTATGGAGAAGGATATATCAAACCCAAAATCTATGTATAACATCTAATCGAAAAATTAAAGGCAATACACCCTATCTTATCCTCCTCATAGAAGTGTCTCTCCTCGATTGAGAGCATGGCTATGACTAGGTACCTAACGTACAAGAACAAAATAATCAACATGGGATACAAGAGGCTTCCTAAGATTGCTTCATACTTTAGTAAACACCACCTACGACTTAAGCAAGGTGGGCATACAAATGCCAAGTCTTGCCTAAATGATTGGGGAGTTGAGGAAGAGATCACTTTGCAAAATAATGATAATATTAAAAGTATATTACTTCTAAATTTAAGGAGAAAATGTGTGATAAAAAGTAAGAGGATAAAGATAAAATAAAGATACTATAAGGAGGTGAGCAACCATAATCTAGAAGATAAAATATATCTTTATGTTTTAAGTAGCGTAAAGAAAAAAATCAACATTGCTAAAATAAGAACACTCTATTGAGCTCCATAGTGAAATTTGATGCTAGACAATTCCTAAAACACCATGGGATGAAAGAATGTATCATCTTTGTGACATTAAGTGGGTTGAAGATGAAAATCACTTTCTCATAGAATATCTCATAAACACCCACATTAGAGCACAATTTCAAAATAATTGTTACAATACTTACCTTCATATCCTTTTAACTCATCACAACTATGGTGATTGAGAAATATGTCTCTTAATGTTTTGTGAAGATAAAAACTAAATAAAACCAAGTGACCCCTTACCTTTTTAAGGTCTGATAGGCCAAAGTTGGTCTTAGTTTTTCATCCTTTTCATTTTTAAATACACATTTAAATACTACTACTACTATTATTATTATTCAATAGTTTTAAATCGTTTAGTCTTGTAATTTTTAAAAAATAATAATGTCTCACAACAAAAGATGACACTCTTCCATGATATTTAATGACTTATGATCCCCCATAAAAACTTATGCAAATGTAAACCATGTTAACATATTTATGAAAGAACTAGGTAATACATATGACACCATGAGTTCTTACTCAATTTAATATCTAGTTAATTCATGTCTTGTGCAATTTTTTTTTGTTTCCAACTTGTAGGATTATATGATGATGATGATGGTTATTAATATCCACTAAGACCAAATTTGGTCTATCAAACCTTGAGAAAAATAATTAAGAAATTACTTGGATTGCTTTAGAAATTTTTTTATGTGCTCAAAAAGGTTGAAGAGAAGCATTCCTAAGTCATTATAGTTTTGATGAGTTAAGAGGTTATGAAGGTCATTCTTGTAACAAATATTTTCAAAATGCGGTCTAATGTGGGTGTACGCAGGAAAATCTAAGAAAAAATGTTTTTCGTCCTCAACCTTCTTAGTATCACAAAGATGGCAAATTCTATCTACCCAAGACGTTTTAGGAACTATCCAACACCCAACTTCACTATGGAGCTCATGAAAGTTCGATCTTATATTAGCAATGTTGTTTTCTTCTTTATGTTATTTGATCTTCAGGATTGGGGTTAATAACCTCCTTATAGTATCTTAATTTTCTATTCTTTTGCACCACAATTTCTTATTAAAATTTAGATGTAACAAAAATTTTAGTGTTGTCGATATTCTACGAAGTGACCTCTTCCTCTATATCGCAATGATTTAGCCAAGAGTCGACATGTTTGTGCCAACCTCACTTGAGCTACATATGGTTTAGACAAAAAAATTAGAGTAATCTTAGGAATCCTCTTGTCATCCATGTTAATTACCTTGTCCTTTACATTAGGTATCTAGCCATAGCCATGCTCTCAATGGGGGATAAACCTGCTTCTATAAGGAGGATATGATAGGGTGTATTGCTTTTAATTTTAAGATTATAGGTTATAAAACATCTCTAGATTTGCTCAATCCTTCTCCAAGATTCTCTAGAGATTTTGCAACCCCAAATTTCACAAGCATATAAGATAATGGAAGTACCAATAGCCTCAGGAGATCACCTTTGATTTTTTGAAGTGGAGGTCACTAACTCGTGTTAAAAAACATTTGTTTGACTAACTTTAAAAACTTTGTATAGGAAAGCCATTACAAGCATTCCATATAGTAATTATAAATGCTATCTCAAACAACCCAATAGGACATCACGAGTTCTTACTCAATTTAATATTTAGTTCATTTATGTCTTGTGCAAATGTTTTTTTTCGAACTTATAGGATTATATACAGAGCACACGATATCCCCTTTGATTTTTTCAAGTGGAAGTTGGTAACTCATGTTAAAGAACAATTGTTTGACTAGCTTTAAAAACTTAGCATAAGAAAGTTATTATAAATGTTTCATATAGTTATTATAGATGTTATCTCAAATAATCGAGTATGTTAGCTTAACTTGTTGAGTGTTGTGAATTATAAGAAAGAGATCATGAAATCAAGTCCTTAAATTGATTGCCTTTATGAATATTGTGGGCCTCACTCAAGGTCCCGTCATCTAAGACAAATACTAAAATTTGTTTTCCCATAATATACATTTTTCAAACCATTCAAATTATAATCTTTAAAAACAACAAAAATAATACCAAAAACAAAATTTAATCACACCTTACCTATCACACAATTCTCCTTTCTGGCTTGCTTTATGCATCTTCTTATTTAACGAGCAACATTTCAAAGTTTCATACCATTCTTATCAATTTTTACATGAAAAACTTATGAGCTTCATACAATGCTTCAAAGTAAATATGTACATCAAAGTACCCTTCAAAGTAAATATTTACAACTTCTAAGACATGCTTAACGATTTTAAGTTAACATGTCAATTATTTAACCAACATGTCCAACTCATGTGCATGACACTTGTGTGTTTCCATGACAATGTCCATACACATGTGCCGATCCTCTAACTAACACGCCCAACAAAATTGTATCACACCTTGTGTTTTCATGACAATGCACATACCTTTTGTTTTGTTTTGAGTAATAATGATTTTTAAGAAAGAAAAAGATAACTTTTTCTTCAAATATTATCAAGATAAAAATTTGTTAGGATATGTGAATATTGAGCATGATAGTGAAATCTTTAATAAAAGTGTGAGAGTGAGAGAGGATATTATGATGTTAATTTGGAGGCTTGCATCTCAAATCTATTTTTTTAATTAAAAATGAAATGTCAAATAAATATGTTTAATAAATATTATGAAATTATTCAACTACATAGTTAATATTCATATGCTAAAGAAGAAGAATATTAAATGAAATTTCAATATAAAGATATGTCATTTTATATGGATAACAATCACATGCCAAAAATGACCCACAATGCATGACATCATAGAATGATAGAGGATGCTATCACATGAACTCAAAGACTTGCACACCATAACTAAATTCTTGACCTAAGCCTCTTACGCTCTAGTGCTTGTTCTGGTGCTTGCTCTACACGAGAGGTGGTCGAAGCCATGGCGACCATATCCCTAAACTTCCCATCGTCATCGGCTGGTCGGGGACCTTTCCCCGAGTTCTTTTGTTTTTACGTCCTGTCCGTTCTCCGGTTTCAGTCACACCCTTTCTCTGTTGATTTGGTGCACCTGTGGTTTTGGGTTTCTCTTAGGTTTTGCTGTCGCACAGTAAGCGGCATTCTTGGAGTTCCTCCCCTTACCAGGGGAACTAGTACCAACCAAGTTAAAAAGTGGGAAGGACGTCGATTCTTTTTGTCGCCTCTATGTCTTAGGTTTTTGTCATTTTGGGTTTATCAACCCTGCATGGGTCTTTGCATTGCTTGAGCTCATGATTTTCCTTCTCGCCCTCGTCAGCTTGTTTTGGGTTGACTTCTGCTGATTTTCCGGTTTTCTCCCATGAATCTAGGGTTTGGTCTCCTCACCCATTCATGTCGGACTGATTGTATGTTAATTTTTCTTTTTTGGTCCTTTCTTTCTTATCTGGTGGGTTCTACCCTAATTCAAGGTTTTGACTTTGGAAGGTTTGTTGGGTACTATTTCGGGTTTTCTCAGTGGTTTTTGCTTTAGTTTGTCTTCGGTTCACGGATTCCGGGGGCTTTTGGGGTTTTTCGTCTGTTCCTTCTCCGTTGTTCTGGAGGGTTTCGGTGGTCTGCCTTTGCGAGCATGCTTAGGGTTGACTTTTGAAGGCTCTCCTCATGGCTGACATAGGGGCCTCTTCTTGTTTCCATCGAAGAAGACATGCAAAAAACATAAAAACCCATGAAGGCAGGTTTCGCTACGTCCTTGGCCATGATATTTTCATGGACCGCATGTCATCCCTGTGCTCTTGCGCTCTTGTGGGGAGATTGGAATACTGTAGACTGGGTAAGAAGGCATGGGTTGATTGGGCTTCTGATTATTGGAAGCCGCTTCTGACTTATATTCCAACCATCAGTCTCTTGTCTAATGGCTGGATTATCTTCGTCTTCCTCGAAGCGGCACATGCTGATCTCATTCTTGATCGGATTTGGTGTATCGGTTCGGGGTCTCTAGTTTTGGGGCGCTGGCATTCTCACTTCGACCCTCTCAGGGAACGGGTAACGAAGCGTCACCTCTGGGTTTTGCTGCCATCTCTCCCCTTTCCCCTCTGGAATTTGAATATACTCGAGGGTATTGCGAACATGATTGGCAGGTTTGTTGCTGTGGATGAGGATTTCCATCTCTCCTTTGATAAAAGGATGGCTCAGGTTTTGGTTGAGTTGGACGTATCCCATGGTTTACCTGCTGAGGTGGAGATACTTTGCAAGGAACGACTTTTGGTGCAGAAACTAGATTATCTCCATGTGTCGTTCCGCTGTAGTAGGTGTCGCGATATTGGACATCTTCGGAGAACCTGCCCCTCTCTCCTGGTTGAGAGAACCTGTTCCAGTCTGGAAGGTACATTGGTGGTCAAAGCGCCCCTTGATTCTTATGCTCCAGAGCATCCAAAATATGGTATTTACTCTCATTCCCTTTCCCTCTTTGATGATGTTTCTGATACTATGCTTGAAGCATTAGATGTATTGGACAAAGCTCATGCTGCTGTTGTATTAGATGTTTTGGACAATGCTCTTGTTGCTGCCTTGGCCTTGGTGCATTCCCCTCATTTTGTCTCCTCTATTGAGCCCTCTTCCCCCTCTGTCATTGGTCCCCTGGTGCCTACACTTACTCTGTCTTCTCCCGTCACCCTAAACCGTACCCCATCCCCTTCTGTGCCTCCATTCTCTTCATTGTTGGATTTTCCACCACTCCCATCATCCACCACATCTCCCTCACTTCCTCCCTCTCCTCGCAACCCTACTACCTCCCCCTCCTTCTCTGATCCCTCTCTCCAAAAGTATTTGTCGATTTTCTTGGCCACTACACCCTCCTCCCCTTCCACTCTCCACCTGAACTCCATTCGTTTCGAGAACGTGATTGTCAGGAAAAAAAAGAAGGAAAAGAAGGGTCAGTCTGGGGATCTCTCCACAGCCTCTCCTCCTTATATCCCCCTCTCAGTTCGCATAAAAGATGCTGCAAGAGGGTTCTCTCCTTGGGGACTTCGAGCGTCACCTCCCCTCCTTTTGTTCCTTAATGTTGATCCTTTCACTAAATGTCAGAGGTCTAGGAGGTAAGACCAAACAATGTAGCCTACGTTCTCTTTTCCTTTCGATTCGTCCAGACATGATACTCTTACAGGAGACTATGTGTAGCACTTATCCTGCTCTCCTTGCTTTCTCTAAGCACTTACCCAGCTAGGAATTCTATGCCATTAGTGCATCTGGCCTCTCGAGACGGCTACTGACAGCTTGGAACCCTCATCGGGTTAGATGTCGTGCATTTGAGACTATCGTAGGTATCCTTGTCAAGGCCAACTTTCGTGGTATGAATGCACCCTTAGACATTCTCAATTGCTATGGCCCATACAGTAATCAGGATATTTTCTGGGAGAGGGTTCATAGGGGGGACTTCTCAATTCTCCAAACCTAATTTTTGGAGGGGACCTTAACTTAACCATGAGAGCTTCAGAGACTTGGGGGAAGAAGGCTGTTATAGACCCTCTCTCTTCACATTTCAATCTCCTTTTTGACTCTATGGGGCTTGTGGATATTGCTCCTCCCATTGTTGGCCCCACTTGGAGGAATGGCAGGGTTGGTGACGAAGGGATCAGCAAAAGATTAGACCACTTCTTAATTGCTTCTTCATTGATCCCTTCCCTCCTGGTTCACCATGTGTGGACTCACCACATTGATATTTCTAGCCACTATCTGATTTGCTTTGAGTGGAATAAGTCGATGGGGTCCTGTAATTTCCCTTTCAAATTTAATCGATCTTGGCTTAATGATCCGGACTTCATAACCCGGGTCTCCAAGAGATGGTCTGAGCTGACTCCTCCTTCATCTGGCACTGATTTGGACCTCCTTACCCACAAACTCTACTCTCTTAAGAAGGATGTCAAAGGTTCGATCAGGGAAAATGGCTCCTTTTTGGAGTCTGGGTCTCATAGGTTGGATATGGATATTTGCACTATTCTCACTGGCTCGGCCTATGGTATTCTCTCCCAAGAGGAATAGTTTTCTCTGTCTCTGCTTCGATCCAAGAAAAAGAAACTATTGGACCACATCTTTATGACCTGGCAGCTTAAAAGTCGTATTAAGTGGGCTCTTTACGGGGATTCTAACACCAAGTTTTTTCATGCATTGGCTTCTGGAAGAAGGAATCAGAATACTATTTGGTCTCTTATGGATGAGGATGGAAACAACATTGAGGATGAGACTGCTCTTGAGGAGATGGGACAATGTCATTTTGCCCATATTTTCAGTGATGACAAGCATACCTACTTGCTTGAATAGCTTAGGGTTGTCATGCTTTACCCCAATATGATCTCTCATGAGGATGCCCCTTGTCTCACTCACCATGTTACTCTGTCTGAAGTTGAAAGTTCCTTACACTCTTTCAAAAAAGATAGGAGTCCCGGTCCTGATGGCTGGCGTGCCAAATTTTACCTTCACTTCTTTGACTTACTAGGTGAAGAATTATTGTTTGTTGTTGATTGTGCTAGGGTTTCGGGATGTATTCCCCCCTCTCTGAATTCTACCTTCCTTGCATTTATCCCAAAAAAGGAGTTGGTTTCTGCCTGTACTTGAATGAGTCACATTCCTTCGAGTTTGCTTTAGGGGTGGGATTTTGCACCAACACTAAAGCAGAATTGGTAGGGCTTTGGGATCTTCTGCATATAACCTAAATGATGGGGATTCCCACACTCAAGGTATTTGGTGACTCTTCAGTCATCATTAATTGGGCAAAGGGTACTACTACCCTTTCTCCACCTAAACTCCATCACTGGTGTAGGGATACTAGAAAGCTCTGCTCTCGCTTTCTAGAGCTATCATTTTTCCATATCTACCGTGAACACAATCAGCTAGCAGACCACCTTTCTAAAATTGCTCTTTCTTTGGCTCTGGGATTTGGTTGTTACTCTGAATTTTTTGATGGCCTTTTGGCCTCTCATGATAGTTTCAAGCTCATTTGAGCTGGTGCTGGAGCTTGTTCTCCCTATTTCACTTGCACCTTTTCTTTGTTTTGTATGGAGCGGGCTCCTTTAGATTGCAGTTATGTTCTCTTTTGTCTATGGTAGATATGGTTTTGAGTGAGAGTATTTATTGATGGGTACTTTGATATTGTTGGGTAAGCACTTGGATCTCCCCCTCTGCAACTCAGTTGAGTTGTGACTCCTTCTTGGTGATAAGAAGAAGTATGTTACTTATTAGATCCATAGATGGGACAGTGTCATTTTGCCCATATTTTCAGTGATGACAAGCATACCTGCTTGCTTGAACAGCTTAGGGTTTTCATGATTTACCCCAATATGATCTCTCATGAGGATGCCCCTTGTCTCACTCACCATGTTACTCTGTCTGAAGTTGAAAGTGCCTTACACTCTTTCAAAAAAGATAGGAGTCCCGGTCCTGATGGCTGGCCTGCCGAATTTTACCTTCAATTCTTTGACTTACTAGGTGAAGAATTATTGTTTGCTGTTGATTGTGTTAGGGTTTCGGGATGTATTCCTCCCTCTCTGAATTCTACCTTCCTTGCATTGATCCCAAAAAGGGAAAAGTCTCTAACCTTTGTTGATTTCAGGCCTATCTCCTTGTGCAATCTGTTATACAAATTGATTTCGAACGTTATAGTTGTAAGGATTAAGCCTTTTTTGGACTCCCATATATCCAAAGAACAGTATGGTTTTCTCAAAAATCGACAGATTGTTGAAACTATTGGCATTGTACAGGAGACTCTCCACACTATGAAAACCAAGAATACTAGTGCTCTCATCCTTAAATTGGATTTGGTGAAGGCTTTCGATAGAGTAAACTGGTCCTTCATTCGTCTCATTCTAATCCAAATTGGGGTACCTCTCCTGGGGGTTAACTGGATAATGGGATGCCTTACTTTAGCAAATTTTGATGTCCTTATTAATGGCACTCCCTTGAAGTTCTTTAAAGCCTCTCGAGGTATCAGACAAGGCTGTCCCTTATCCCCCTTGCTCTTCATACTTGTTATTGAAGGGCTCAACCTCTTGATCGCAGATGCAAGGGATCATGGTCTCATCAAAGGTATTAAAATCTCTTCTACTCTTGGCCTTACACATCTTCTCTTTGTGAATGATGTGATCCTGTTGGGCACTGGCACTTTAACTGAGTGGATTGCTTTCGAAGTTATATTAAGTACATTCTGCAAGGCATCCGGGATGTGCATTAGTTTGGACAAATCATGCTTTCTCTACAACAATCTAGATGTAGATATATGCACAGACATAGCTCGGGTTCTACCCTACAAAATGGAACCTATTGTCTCTGGTTTTAAGTACCTCGGCTATTATCTCAAGCCTTTGGGGTATAATATCAATGATTGGAATTGGCTGATCCAAAAATTTGAAAATAGAATCTTTCACTGGTCACATAAGCTTCTCTCACTTGGTGGTCATTTGATCCTCGTGCAGGCTGTGTTGTCAAGTATCCCGGTCTATTGGTTGGGCCTTGCCCCTATTCCAGTATCTGTTTTAAATAAACTCAGAAGTTTAACTTTTGCCTTTTTATGGGGCTCTACAGGTAACAAGCACAGGTACCATCTGTCCAATTGGCAGCACCTCTCCTGGCCGAAAGAGAATGGGGGATGGGGCATCAAGAATTTGCATTAGTTCAGCATTGCATTAAGTTTAAAGAATTTTGGATGGTTCTTCAGAATGATGGATTATGGCATCGTGTTCTTATCAACAAATATTTGAAGAATCTCTCAGTTGTGGCTTGGCTCAGAGGTAAGAACTTCAATTCACGAGGTGTTTCTATTATTTGGAAGGGGTTCCTACTAACCCTACCATGGATTGGTAGAAGACTTGCTTGGCGGGTGGGCAATGGGCATGATGTCCTTATAGGCATTGATCCTATCATCAATGTATCAAACTCGTACTCACTACCAACCGGGTTTCGAGAATTCTTAGAGGATATGGATATTACCACCCTCTCCCAAGCACGTAATTCCCTTCCAGGTATACACCATTACTGGTACACGGCTGAGGATCTTTGCATTGTTTGGGATTGGAAAACTACTTGGGATTCTTTCACGACAGGTCTAGAATTTGGTGGTATTTGACACAATTCACAGTCCGATACTCTGATTTGGGCACACAATAAGCATGATGGTTCTGTATCTGCAAACTTGGTATATGATAGCATTGTTCAATCTTTTAATCCCCCGACTGGTAGCAGACTTCTTGCTCTCATCTGGTGTGGCACTCTTCCAAGAAAAATTAGTTGTTTTGTTTGGCTGGCTTCGATGAACAAATTACTCACTTGGGATAACCTCCAGAAAAGAGGCTGGACCGGGCCTGGTATTTGTGCACTATGCAGTGTGGATGAGGACAGTGTTCAACATTTATTTTTTCACTGCTGTGTTTGGAATAATGTACTCTCTCTCTTGAGTGATATGCATCATATTTTACCTTTCTTCCAGTCTGATAATCTCTGTGCGTTTCTGGAAAACTGAACTGTCAGCTTTTCTAAACACTCAACATGTTGCTTTCTTCCCTTTTGTACCATGTGGGTTATATGGAAAGAAAGAAACTACAATATTTTTTAAGGGAAAAATTTGTCTGTCCTTAGCTTGATCCAACAGATTGCATACTCCTCGCAGATGTATTGTCCTCCTGCAAAAAAGGAAAAAAAATCAAGAGCCTTGGGTCCTGGCCCTGATCTTGTCTATCCTTGTGGATTTCTTGATGGGGCATCTACAAAAAATGTTGGAGGAGTTGGTTTATGCCTGTACTTGAATGAGTCACCTTCCTTCGAGTTTGCTTTGGGGGCGGGATTTTGCACCAACACTAAAGCAGAATTGGTAGGGATTTGGGATCTTCTGCATATAACCTAAATGATGGGGATTCCCACACTCAAGGTATTTGGTGACTCTTCAGTCATCATTAATTGGGCAAAGGGTACTACTACCCTTTCTCCACCTAAACTCCATCAGTGGTGTAGGGAGACTAGAAAGCTCTGCTCTCGCTTTCTAGAGCTATCATTTTGCCATATCTACCGTGAACACAATCAGCTAGCAGACCACCTTTCTAAAATTGCTCTTTCTTTGGCTTCGGGATTTGGTTGTTACTCTGAATTTTTTGATGGCCTTTTGGCCTCTCATGATAGTTTCAAGCTCATTTGAGCTGGTTCTGGAGCTTGTTCTCCCTATTTCACTTGCACCTTTTCTTTGTTTTGTATGGAGTGGGCTCCTTTAGATTGCAGTTATGTTCTCTTTTGTCTACGGTAGATATGGTTTTGAGTGACAGTATTTATTGATGGGTACTTTGATATTGTTGGGTAAGCACTTGGACCTCTTCCTCTGCAACTCAGTTGAGTTGTGACTCCTTCTTTGTGATAAAAGGAAGTGTGTTACTTATTAGATCCACTTCTTTGATTGTAACCCATATTTTGGGTTGGCACATCAGATGCCCTTTGATTCTAATGAATATCAAGGACAGGCTTTTTTCTTTCTGAAAAAAAAGCCTCTTAAAAAAAAATCACTAAGTTTCTTAGGAAAGGAAGGTTGTTTTAATATATAATGATTAGCTTTATAGATGCAACATCTCTTTATATTTGGGTAAATGCTTTAGATTAGCATGAGCAAATGCATGTGCACTTGTGAAAGCAAGCCTTTAGTGAAACTACTATCTACTATGATTAAGGGTATTATTTATACCAAGTTTGCTAAGGTCTTACATCCTTGGTCTTAATTGTTGTTGCAAGTATCGATGTTCAACAAACACACACATAAGCATGTCCTGCGTGAGACTCGAACCTTTACAATGCCTTTAACACAAACCCACTTCTACTAGCCCGACAAGCTGTCATTGATAATAATAATATTATCATAAAGCTAATCTATTCTCAACTTCTATTTTTCACCACATATTTTTTACATGTTAAGTCACTATGACTTAGGGTATGTTTTTCAAAATCACTTAGGACTTAAACTTGGTCCAACTGCATTAAATGGCCCACTTGCATAGATATGCTACTCCACTAGGGGTGAACATGCCCTTGAAGGATTTGAACCTTAGCAGGAGTATAACAACACATTTTCTTTATAGGTGATGATCAATATCTTCCCCAAGCGTTAGCTTGAGTGGTCATGAGTTAGACAAGAGATCTCTACCCAAAAAGTTGGGGAGGTCACAGGCTCGACTTTGTAATACCCCCAATTTTGACTTGGGATGTATTTAATCAGAATTATGTAAATGATGTAAATATGCTAGTATGGATTCCTAGTGCAGAGCTCAAGCCTAAAGCCTGACTAGTGAATAGCTAGGCTTGTATGATGTATATATTTTATTTGGATTGTATGGTTGACTTATAATATCAATTCGAAATGTAAGTAATTATTATGTTGGAAATTAATAAAATGGTCAAGGATCGTTATATAAAAAGCACTACATGAGCTATGATTCCACAAGAGGGGAAAAGGAAAGGGGGATTATGAGGAAACTCAATCCTATGTTGCCAAGTGTTAACATTAGAACTCATCCAAAATCTGCCATGTGCTTTAAATGAGCCAATTAATTCATTTTGAATACTAAACCTACTCATTGAATGCACATGTGAGATTGATGGGAAAAGTCAGTTCAAGCATTTATTGAGGTGTGAGGGTTGTGACAATTATGTTAGTTGTCAACTGTCCTTTTCTCCTATGGTTAGAATCTATGCTAGTTGTCTTTTCACAATCATATCATGTCTCTTGGAGTCAACACTCTTTTGATCATTCTCTCATGCATGTTCTTACACTATGTAGACTTTTTATACTATTGTTCATGTTCATTACTAGATTGTGTCTAACCTAGAAATTCAATTTAGAGACAGAGCTACAAATTTGGAGGAAAAATAGATGGATGTAGGTGAGCATAGAGGTTGGGCAAGCTAGGAACCCTTACCCATTGAGTTCAACTACTTTTGGATGCTTGAGAAGGCATGAATTAAGGTTGAATGAGGTTCTCCAATAACATACAATAGGTTAGACTCTTACTACACCCACTGGTAAGCAATGTAAGGGTTGTATTTCCTGGGGAACTGTGGATCAATGAAGGGAAATGTCTTCCTTGTGTTGTGTGGGGCAGTTGGAAAGGAGTTTCATGGCTGTGATGGCTTAGTGAGATCCCTATAGAGCTCTGTATGAGCATGTAGCTAAGCATAGAGAGTAGAATGGGTTGTGGGCTGACAGAGAGAAGCCTATAGGTGTTTCCTTCGCCCTGGTGGCCTCATAGCCCAGCTTGGGGGTGGCCTCTCAGCAAAAAGAGTATATGTTGGACATAGTGCCTTATACGGTTGGATCGAAAATCGCTCTTACACAACCAAAAAAAAATTTCACGTGGTTCACAACCTCGAGAATAGAAGTTGAGGCTCGCTACATCCACAGTAATAAATCTAGGGGGGCTACTGTCACATCCCCTCCCCTCTCGCCCAGAGAGAGAGGACGCGACTACACTGCTCTGTCTATCAAACTGGGGATCTAGCCCCATGAACATAGTAAAAAATGCATTGGAAATAAAAATACATATGCAGATGTATAATGCAATAATACATAGTGGAAGGAAATACATTCATTCAATACATTCAATATGTTCATAAACAAATTCATTGCAAGAATAAAATACAAGAGAAATTATCTTGAAAATAAGTTGTCCCACAACTAGCTATGTCATTGCAACGTTCCACCCAACCATAGGCCAGTTGTGCTCATCAATATCTCAGCACAACTGCCACCCCTGATCTGGGCATGATTTCCACAAGGAAGAAGGGAACAACAGGCTCACACATAGCCAAATACACATCAACATTCAGCCAAGCCAATCTACAGTTGGGTTTATCATGCTGCTAAGGCAGTGGAAAGGAAGAATTGCTAAGCTAGTGAGCTCAACCACAGACCTATGGACACTTGCACATGATCTATCTAGCTTGGCATCCACAATACCTACACACCCAACACAAGTAAGTATTCCCTTCACTGTTACATAGTCCCTTAGGTCATACCTTCCCTTCTTGTGCTCTTTAGTGTGTGCATAGAAGAATAGCCAACCCCTCTTGATCCTTTTGAGAGGTTCCTCTCTTCACTAGATTTATCAAGCCAATTATGGGCCTCTTACACTCCTAACCGTTCAGACCAAACAAAGGATGCACATAATAGCAAAATACAAATACAGGGCATGAAGGAAAACGTTTTTGCAATAAAAAAGAAATTGGTAGAAGCGAAAACAACCCTTGGAGATCAAATTCGATTTCAGAAACGTCTATGGACTTAACAGGAGAAAAAACAACCTCTTCAAACCCCCAAATCGTGAATCTCTTCTCCCATCCACTATGCAACACCAAAAACGGATTTCCTAGCCATGGAAAATGAGGAAAACAACAAAAAAACGTGAAGGAAACTCCCAGCTGCGTGAGGAAGAGGAAAACGTGGACAAGGAATGGAATGGGCATGCATTTCTGGGTAATAACTTGCCCCATAAGAAAAAATACATTTTTTAAAAATGATGGCTTTCCCCAATACGAATTTTGACTTCCATGCCTTTCCATTCCCAAGGCATTAACTGCCTCAACCAATGTTGGAGCAGGGCCCCGCAGCTACAGGAAAAGCTGCTATATCAAGACAAGAAAGTCAAAAGAAACAGTACCTGAGCAGCCGAGAAGGGAGAGCTCAACCACTACACTTAAGGCAGCGGCGAAGACAGGAGGGCTCAGATACCCTCATAAAGGAAAAGGAGCAATAGGACGAGGTATTGAAGACAAAGGATAGAAGGGGAGCGACTGAGGAAGTGACGCCCATACCCACGATCAGCGCTGGGAAGCGTCGAAGACTACAGAGAGCTGCAGTGTGACCAGTAAGCAGCAGTCCACAGTACAGATACGCCGACTGTCACAGTTAGGGTTTTTGGGTTACTGTTGGGATAGGCCCACAGTTTTGTATCAGGGTGAGACCTTCGGGCCACCTATTTAAGCATGTATCTTGTATTGTAAAAGGTTAGACAGTGAAGAGAAAGATAGCTAGTTGTTTAGTCATCTGTATTGTAAGATATTAAGAGAGAGTCGAGCTCTGGTTCTGTTATTAAGTCTGTATTATCTTACTGCAACCAGTAGCTAGCTCCTTGAGCATGAATGTAACAATCCGTAGAGATTGAGAGAGAGAGAGAGAGAGAGAGGAAATATTGTAAAAAGAAAGCAATATAGGAAGAGAAGAGATCTAAGAGAAGGGCTCCCGGCTGTGTGCATGGAGTTTCCTAGAAGATCTCGAGCTGCATAATAGGTTGCAGTGGAACTGTGTTTATCCTCTCAAGATATAATAGAAAAACCAGTTCCCGTGGACGTAGCTTCCCCCCCTTGGAAGTGAACCACGTAAAATCCGTGTGTTGTACGACTGTTTCATGTGATTGTGTTTGCTTATTGCTATCTGTTATCTGTTACATGAGCTTTGATTAACAATTAATGAATGTATGTATGCTATCCTTCAGTTTACAGTAACGTAGAAGGTTAAATGCGAGTTGGATGTGTTAAGTATTCTGCTTATGAGTTTATCAGTGCTTGATTCAGACCATAACAGTTACTGAGTTAAGTGATTCCTGTATATTTAGTTCAGCAAGTTGAGCGCAATAGATGTTAAGCATAATAGACTGAAGAAGCGTAAGAGAAGTTGTTTAACACCCTTGCGAAGGTCAACTGAGCTATTATAAGAGAAAGAAAGCCATTGGACCTTGAGAGTTGGAGATTCCTATTGAGTCCTACTATAGAAGCTATCGCAGCACAGAAAGGCGATATCGCACTGCGGAGGAGCCGCGGTGTGGGATATCGTAGGTGAAGAGTCAAGTAGAAGAGAAAGTTTGCGCATCGCCCTAGAAGTCGCGATGCGATAAGAGTCAGTTTCATAGCAGAGCCAGCTGGGAGAAAGAAACCGCATCTCACAGAGAGATCCCATTGGTTAACCAGTACAAGAGAAACCTAGGATGCCTCAGAACCTGGTTGAGGACACCTGAGTCTTCAGCCAACCCATCCAGATCACTTCGGGTGAGACTTCAAGCCGTTCCACGGTCTGTCGCCGAAAGGGCCAGTGAGCTAGGGGTTTTGTTGGTACATTACAGTAAACCCGGGTCTGCCCATAGTAGGCCAACAAATGGTTTCGTTGCCGGTTTTGAACAAATTGAAGAGCTAATGTTCTGTTGGCATCCTACTAACGAAGAACTTAACCACTGGGTTGAGTCTAAGGAGAGAGAATTTGTTGAAAAAGAAAATAAGAGTGCTAGACTGAGTACAGAGGACTGGTTGCAAAAATATATCTTCACAGACTTGCATGTGATATTTTTTGTGACCTATGCAAATGAGTTGTACGATTGGTTATCAAAGTTGACTTATAAGCACGTATTCAAAAAGAAAAGGAACATTGTTTGGACACCGGAGCTGATTCACACCGTGAAGAGTGTTGATAATCCCATTTCGTGGGTAGTATACTTTTGGCTTGCCAGTTTGCTAGAAGGTTTCATTACAGAGTTTGCAGTTGATCAAAGAAAGAGTTTCAGCGAAGCGGAGAGGTACTTCTTCAAAGGATATCGCGGTAAGTACTTGAACTCTTTAAATTTGTCCCTTAAGATCTTATTACATGAAAAAGGAGTATTGGATATATTATCGGATGAATAAGTTAAGTAAGTGTAATGTCACAAGAGTTTGAGAGTGATTTTGAAGAAATTGGATGTACACGTAGCGGTAAGAAATCTAAAGTAGACTTCAGATATTCCTTCTTTGAAGACAGTTCAGACAGTACTAGAGAACATAGTCAAAATAATAGAGAAAGAACAGTAGAGGGTATCCCTTACCACCCTTATACCCCACAGAAAGCAACTGAGACTCAGAATAATCCCGCAGGAACTCCATCTAGTAGTTCACACACAGTACATACTACCTCTACACCGCCAAGTGGTAGTAACACAGCAAATCAGAATCCACCACGTAGAAACAGAATGGGGGATGATATGAAATTACCTACCTTTAAGGGTACAGGGGAAGAAGACCCAGAACAGCATTGGTTCCTATGTGAAGCTGTATGGACCATTAAACAGATCCAAGATGATTATACTAAAATTGTCCAGTTGGCCACTACACTTAGAGAAAGAGCTTTAACATGGTATATGAGGTATACATCAACACAGCCCAGAACGCTTGTATAGGTCAGGACCGCCATGATTAAGGAATTTAAGAAACCTAAATCTGAGTCACAATGTATTACAGAACTTAAAGACATCAAACAGTTACCCACAGAGTCAGTATGGGATTTTGATCAGAAATTTAAAGCTCTTACAGACCAAGTTAGCTTTGAGTTTGCGCCGGAGCAGCATAAGGAATGGTTCATCACAGCACTGCTCCCTCACATCAGACTTCCACTAATGCAGCAGAGACTCCGTACGCAGGATGAAGCATTGGAGATGGAAATGAAACTAGAGGCTTCACCTCTAGCTGAGACTAGTACAGGTATGACAAACTTACAGAATTAGCTAGCCAATCTCACTTTACAGCTACACAAGATTAAGAAAGGAAAAGAGGTTGCACAAGAATTATGGTGTACAAAGTGTAAAGGACAGGGCCATACTAAAGATAACTATCCAGTATTTGTTGAGTATCTAGCAAGTGGGGCTCCTAACCCCTTAGTACAGACCCAAGGGCTTTGGTGTGAAATCTGTAGAACAAGAGGACATAGACCACAGGAATGCCCTCTACTTCAGAAGTATGTACAGACTCCTAAGAACTTATACTGTAACTTCTGTAAGTTAGTAGGACATGATGAAAATAATTGCAGAGCTTATGATCTCATGATAGAGAGAAAACACGACTTCTACAGAGTCCAGTCAGAGACACCAGGTCCAGCAGCAGGACTACAGCATGAACCGGCTCATGATGACCGTGGTGGAGGATTCAGAGGATGAGGCCATGGTGGAGGATTTGGCCGTGGTCATGGACCGACTATTTTTTACAACTGTGGAGCCATAGGACATTATGTTAGGGATTGTCAGAACCCTACCACGACATGTAAATATTGCGAGTCCTATGAGCATACTATAGAAGAATGTCCTATCTTGATAGCCAAGATTAGGGACCCGAAGCCAGTAGTAAACATGAATATTTAGCTTATTGCTGCTGAGCAGAAAGAACCAGAACCAAGAGTCAATATCGTGACTCGCAGCGGTGCTTCTACTATTCGGACATCGCAGGATGCCGAAAAGAATACAGGTCCAGAGTGGGTGCGCAAAACCACTGATAAATCAACACCACTTGACCTGTAGAAGGACAAAGAAACGTTTCAGCAAGCTAAAACTTTCTTTGATGAAGCTACACCATCAGGATCGCAGGTATTGCCTTGTAGGGGCGTACCACAGCAGCAACATTGTGGCGTTAGTCCTGTACAAATACCGTAGGCTACCACATCGGGAAGGTGCGAAGAACATGAGTTGACAGGAAGTGTCCAATCCTTCCTGCGGAGGTGCTTGAAACTCATAAGAAATGAGAAAGCTATCGGAGAGCTTCAGCACATCATATACCAGTATCAGCAGCCTTCTTCCGTGAACAGTGCGCAACGTGTTGTTCATAATATTATGGGCCATACAAGAACAGGAAGAGAAATGAGACTTACAACACAAATTGGAGAATTTGAAATGGATGAGGTAATCCTAGATTTAGGATCAGAGGTAAATGTTCTGACTAAGCAGACATGGGAACAGATGGGTAGCCCTAAGTTAGCCAGATCACCTATCCATCTGCGACTAGCCAATCAGCAGAGGGTATCGCCACTGGGTCGATTACTGCAAGTACCAGTTGATATTGATGGAGTTCGCACCTTTACAGACTTTGAAGTCATAGAAATCATTGGTGATAGCAGACCGTATCCAGCTTTACTAGGTATTGATTGGGCAATTGATAACATGGCTGTTATCGATTTAAAGAAAAGACAAATGACCTTTGAGGATAATCAGATTCGAATCATCGCACCGTTGGATCCTTTCCAGGGTCCTCGTTACATTGAACCTATCAGAGCAGAGGAAGAGGCGCATAATATGGAAAGCCTCTATCAGATGACTGCTAACCAGAGTGATTATATCAACCCCACTATAGAAGGAAACATTAGTTGGCGATGCGATAGCTCATGCGCATCAGATTCAGATGTTGGCTTAGAAAATTGGCAGAATAGACTTTATGAAGTCTCAGCTCGCAGATGTGCATTTATGACTAAGTCGCTGCGATGGATTGGCGCAGAGGTTAAGGATATTCCATCCTTTCATGGCTTAGCAGATGTCAATGACTTTTTACAACAGTTTGAGCAGGAAATTCCTCATGAGCAGAGGATGGTAGCTATTGACCTTGCAGTCAAAGCCACACCTGCAAGATGGTGGCATGCACATAAAGAACATATCGCATCATGGGATGATTTTAAGAGACTGATGGCGATCAGATTCTCTAGTGACAAGGAGCCTTTACAGCAGAAATATATAGGAGAAAGTGACCCTAGGTCACATATTAAGATTTGTGAACAAAGTTGGTTGGACATTCCAAAGGATGAATGGGTTCACCTATTCATTCACACTTTAGACACAGTCCCAAGGAACTGGTACACTGAGATAGAGTTGCACAGAGGAACTATTACATGTCCAGTCATGATAGACAACTTTCTACTCACTTTCACTTTTGAATCTGAGTATCCAAGCATTGATAAGGCTCTAGATATTATAAAGACTAAGATATTTGATGACTGTACCCTACCAGTGTATGCTCAGCCTGATTGGGCCATTCAGTTAGAACATACGCTAGAGTGTTACAACTTCACAGAAGAGCCAGGTGATGAGGATGAGAATCCTCGTAGTATCAACATTCTAGAGTCTGAAGGGACTCGTGAAGTTGATGGACCAAAGCTAGAGATTCCAGCAATCACAGAGCCTATTAAGATTAAAACGATCAATATTGGCACAGAAACAGAACCAAAGTTTGCCTCTATTGGAGACTATTGGGATGATGAAACAGTAGGACACATCGCAGATCTGTTACATGACTATCAAGACTTATTTCCCACTAAGTTCACAGAGATGAAGGGAATAGTAGGACATTTGGGAGTCATGCAGATACCTTTGAAAGAGGATGCTAGGCTAGTTAAGCAGAGTCCATACAGATTGAATCCTCGTTATAAAGAAAAATTTAAAGATGAGATTGATAAGATGCTAGCAGCAGGCATTATTGAACTAGTAGAAGAGAGCGAATGGGTTAGTCCCATGGTTGTGCAGGAAAATAAAACTAAGGGAGAAATCGCGAATAGACTCAGGAGAAGAACCAAGTAATTTAGAGGATAATTTGCCAGATGCGCAATTGTTTTCTATCCAGATCGCAGATGAGTATTACGAAGATATTATCCACTTTCTCACTACAGGGTGGGCACCAGTTCAGTTTACTAAACAGCAGAAGAAACAGTTAGTTGTGAAAGTAGTAGATTTCACTTTGATCGCAGGACATTTATATAAGTTAGGTCCAGATGAAGTCCTATGCAGATGCGTGATGCCGCACGAGAAAGAGGCCATTATCAGAGAAGCACATTTAGGTACCGCAGGAGGTCATTTCACAGGAAAGCCGACTGTGCAGAAAATTCTAGCTGCAGGATTATGGTGGCCTACTTTGCACAAAGACACTAAGGAGTTTTGCAAATGCTGCGATATCTGCCAGAGGGTAGGAAAACCTTCGCAGAGAGATGAAATGCCACTGCGACCATAGATTACGCTGCGGGCATTTGACAAATGGGCTATAGATTTTGTGGGTCCTATCAACCCACCAGGAAAAGGATCAGGTGCGAGATACATCATCACAAGAACAGAATACCTTACCAGATGGGCAGAGGCCAAAGCAGTAAGGAATTGTGATGTTGCTACAGCTGCACAGTTCATTTTTGAAAACATCATTAGTAGATTTGGATGTCCAGCAATTTTGATGAGTGATCAAGGCACACACTTTCTGAATCGCACTATTGAGGCCTTGACGGAGGAATTTCAGATACAGCACCATAAGAGCACTCCCTACCACCCACAAGCTAATGGTACGGTGGAGGATTTTAACAAGATTCTAGAAAATGCTCTTACTAAGATTTGTAGCAGCCAAAGAAATGATTGGGACCTCAGGGTTAATGTTGTATTATGGGCTTATAGAACTACATGCAAGAAACTTACAAGACACACACCTTTCAGCTTGGTGTATGGATAAAAGGCTATTATGCCTATGGAATATATTATTCCCAGTTTAAGAATTGCTCAAATTACAGATATGGTTGATATAGATACGATGAATGAAAGACTAGCGTAGATGTTTGCCTTAGAAGAAGACAGATTCATCGCAGGATTTCATCAAAACGTGCAGAAGGCACGATAAAAAGCTTGGCACGATCGGCACATCAAGAGCAAGACTTTTCAGACAGGAGACCTAGTGCTCCTTTATGACAGCAAGTTTGTTAAGTTTCCAGAGAAGCTCAAGACAAATTGGTTGGGGCCATATCAGATTCAACAAGTTATAGAAGGACGTGTCGTTCAGCTTAGTAAACTGAATGGGGAGCTTGTTCCTACTTTGATTAATGGCAGTAGGCTTAAGCTTTATAGTGATAGCCACTCCACCTCCCAATCTTAACGCAGGGAACTAGCTGTGCAGATGTCCAGTGTAGTTGTAAGGAGACATCGCACCTATAACTAGTCTACACCCGAAAAAAATAAATAAATAAATAAAATTTAAGTATGAGGAATTGCAGCAGGAAAGATTATTTTGCGCAAGTTTTGAACGTTGCGGAGTTTCAACAACTTGGCATGAAACTTTTTGGTTCAAGACGATGCGGTGTGACATCGCAGTGATGCGATGTTCCCCGTGCCACGTAGATGATTTTGGAAAGGGACAGAGGGCCAGTCACGTCGCCTTCTGCCAAGCAATTAATCCAGACACGACAGCTATCCGTTGCCCTAGATTTGGAAATAGTACAGTGATTTTCCCAGATTTGGTAAATCTTGGTTGAGACCGGTGCCTGTGCACAATTTTCAAAGGAAATTTGATCGGATTTTCAGCAATTAATGAGGATCAAAACGATGGGTGTTGTCTTGTCCATGCAATAAATGCTGCCGACGGGTCCAACCTAAGTGACCGTTGCTTCTGATATTATCGCCTTCGTTATAAGTACATAGATCATTCACACAGAAGGGTTACTTTTGCGATTTCTGAGAGTTAGAGAGCAATTTGTAAGAGTCTTTCCTGAGCAGAGATACTTCAGTTACAGAGTGCTAGTTTCCCCAATTTTGCAGCCATCGCCAGTCCAGAGTATTGCACCAGGTAGTGTATGTCCGAGAAGGAACCTTTACAAGACTTTGTGCGACGATTCTAGCATGGTGGCCTCGAGTCTGCTATGACGACGCCGCCCAGGGTTGTGAAATTAGGTGCACCACAGGTCAGACAGACGCCAAGGATGAGGAGTCAATCTCATATAGTAGAAGAGTCCATCCCATAGCGGGAAGAAGAAGTTCATATGGCAACAGTATACATCATGCCGCGAGTCGAGGACGCACTAGAGGTAACCATTCCCAAGGGTGCTAAGTTTCCTATTCTGCTACCGCCGATTGACCCTCGTGTAAAGAAAGATGAAGACCTGTTAGGATATGTCCCTGCTCTCAAATTTACAGACTATAACCTTGGAGACAACAAGACATATCCTCAGTTTTGGCCGGATCAGTATCTTACGGTTCAGAGGAACCCGAGGACTGATGCAGATGAGTTTGTTCCTATGGAACATGTCCAGATTCTTGAGTGGTCAGGCTTGCTCAATTTGTTGAGAATACCACATTTTGGACAAGGTGCAGTGGTTAATGCCGTGGTGCACGTGCTACTTTCCCGTGTACATGGAGGTTACCTCTGGTTGGGTAACTGGGTTGACTTGAACGTCGATCTGATACACTGTATCACTGGGCTGTCCAAGATCGGTAAGGACCCTCAGACGCATATATCAGGGAAGAGCAAGGATTCCAAGCTACCAGCAACCCTAGTTAACAAGTATAAGCTATAGAGAGGAGGTCGGGCTTATGACCTCATAGCACTAGCAGATGATACACTCAGATTCACAGCCAGCCTGCTCGCAGGCAGACTATTAACTAAAGTTCACCCGAAAGAAGTCACAGGATCAGTAATTCACCTTGCCATACAAGTCGCAGAAGGTGAATAATTTAATTGGTGTTTATTTTTATTAAATATTTTTCTTCAAGATTGTTTGACAGCACAGGACGAGCCGAACCACCCCTTCCATTTCTCGTGGCTGCTTATATTATGTGCATTCGTCGGGTGGAAAGAGCCGCCCCATACCCAGTTTCTACAGCTACGAAGCGGCGAGTGCAGAGGCGCGCGCTATGCAAACTTATGGGAGACCAACAGCCCAGCCAAGAAAAAGATTAATATGATAGTATTCTATGAATACTATAACTTGTTGAAGAGAGTCATCCAGGAGACATCGCGGATCAACACAGAGATTGTGGACATGTATGATAATCAGCTTGATTTCATGGCAGACAACCATACAATCTATCTGAGGCCAAAAGGGTTTAGAACAGATAACTTGGCTGTTGGTTCATTCAGGATGACAGTGCAGGATGTTGAAGATGTCATCAAAGACTTTGATGAAGAATGGAAGAAGGCATTAGAATATGCCACAGCAGGAAATGTAACAACAGATACCGCACCACTAGGCCCATTAGACAAAGGATAAGGTGGGTTCCAAGAGAAAAGACCCAGTGGCACAAAAGAGGAAAGATGCAGAAGAGGTGCCCCCAGAGGCACCAAAGAAGAAGAAATCCAAAGCCTCAAAGCCAACTACAGAGACCGTACTAAAAGAGGATGACTATGAACTCATCGCAACGAGATTGCAGGAGGCGCTGCGGGACTCATTTGAGGCGATGCAGACATCGTAGGACAAGCTGCAGAGCACGGTAGATAAGCAGCTTCTGGAGTTGAAGGCACTAATTGAGAAGACCACCACGACGCAACTTCCGCCAGTCAAGGCGACAGCAGGAGAACGCTCACAACAATCGATTTCCCGTGAGGAATTCTTTGCAAAAGATTGCATCAATACAGTGCTGATACCACCAGGGAGCATTCGATTCCCTGCTTCAATGATTGATGTACAGATATAGATTAGACACCCTGTTGAGGTTAATTTGGCACAATTCCCTGTTGATCAACTACAGATGATCTAGCAGTAGATAGCTGCAGAGCTCAGGGATAGAGATCTGGCGACCTATAAACAGAACACTCAGCTGAGACAACAGAATGCAGAGCTCACCACAATGTTTCAGACAAAGGTGGAGGAGTTGAGAGTATACAAAGAAAGAGAACATGATCTAAGTCAAGTCCTGCAGAACATCACACTGGAGTTACCCCAGTGTAACATAGAGTTTGCCTTACCTCTACCGCAGAAGGTAAGAAGAATTGTAGATAGAGCAAAGGTTCTGGAAGAGACAGTGGCCAAGATGGAGGAAGACCACAAAGCGCATATTGCTGAGCTTGAGGCTCGAGCACCAGGCACACCTCAAGCAGACAAGGAAGCAGGGGTAGAGGCCTTTAGACTCACTTCAACACAGATGAAGTGCCGCATAGATGATGTAGAGTCATTACTAGCCGATGCAATGAAGACATGGTCGGAGCTAGACGAGCTCCCAGATAGACTGGAATTGTAGCAGAGCAACCAAAACATAGAGAAGGCCACAACAACAATGAAGGAAGAAGTCAAGAGCTTAGGAGTTCTTGCAAAGATGAAGAGGACGACATAGAACCCATAAAGATCTTGTGCGGCTCCCAGCACAAGATCAATCGTAAAATCAATGTCTCTCTTTGGAGGAAGTCATGGAATCTCGTCAAGAAAAACATCCCTGAATTCTTGCAATATCGGATAGTCCTCCAACGTAGGAGCTTCATTTTTCGTTGCCTCAAAAACATGGGCTACATACAATCGACAACCTTTTCTACATAACTTCTTCAACTACATTGTTGAAACCTGCCTAACAGAAATCACCTTTGGAATGCCTCTTACAACCCTTGGATTTCCTTCTTCATCCATGCATTCAAACGTCTTGTTGTAGCAGTCAATTTTAACCTTGTGTGCTTCCAACCAGTCCATTCCAATGAGAATATCATCGGAACCATATGGCAGAATATTGAAGTTTGCATAAACCGAATAGCCCATCCATCTCTTATGGACATTTCTCTACAATTTCACTAACTTTTCTCTTAGTTCCAATGGCTAGTTGAACTAACCATGATTTGTTATGCTTTAATTTCTTAAAAGCATAAATCTCAACAATTTGAGGAGTGATATAACTGTGAGTAGATCCTGGGTCAATCAAAATAGAAACATATTGCTTAGAAATATTACCTTCAACTTCAACCACAGTTGATTGATGATTTGTCTGGCGGTCCTCTAGTGCTGCATAGATTCTAGGGATGGTCCTTGCCACTTGACCCACAATTTCAGATCCTTGGATGTTGTGAACTTGACTTACATTCCCATTCCGATGCGGACAATTCCTAATCATATGATCTCCTCCATATCCCCAACATTGAAGTGGTTCTCTTGACTCCTTTGGATATCTTGGCTTGTCTCCCATCATTTTGGTTGGCTTACTCACAGCTTGTGATGGCTTCCTTTGCTGATTTCAGAGGTGAGAGGGTTTGAAATCTTTCTTTCTTTGGTCAAACTTCTCACTCTTATTGTCCTTCCATGCCTTATGGAAATCGGGCTTGCTTTTGTTTTGATCATAGCAATACTTGGCCTTCCTTATTTCCTCTTCTAGAGTTTGAGGTTCATCAAACTCCATCTTGTCTTTCTATGCCTAAGGTAGTCCACTTAGAAAACGTTGAATTTTCACTTTATCATCTCGAATATACCTGACATACCTCAACAGTTCCAAGAATTTGTTTGCATATTCTTCCATGGTCAATTGTCTAAATTTCAACTCATGGAACTCTTTAATTTTTTCAGCATAGTACCTATCAGAGAGGTACTTCTGCTTGAAATATTTCTTGAACTGCTTCCACACAATCTTTCTTTCATTTATCTTCTTCACTTGCCTAAGGTGTTCCCACCATATAGATTCTCTTCCATTTAAGTTGAATATAGCTACCCTTGCCTTCATATTTCCAAAGTAGTTTTGGACTTGGAAATACTTTCTCATCCCAAGAAGCCAAGCCTCAGCTTCTTGACCAGATTTTACCTCACCATCAAATGTAGGAGGCTTTGCCTTCTTAAATTCCCCATATGAATTGTTTTTGTAATGCCTCTTCCTTTTACTCTTGTGAGATAAAGATCTTGAACCCCCAATGGATTCTTTAGAGTCATATGATCCACTAGAAGATATTTCTGGAGTATATGTTATATCTCTAGAAACTCTTCTTGAGCTGTTGGACCTCTTGTGGGAATTTATCCTTGAACTACTCCTACTCCCTTCTGGATTTGTTATCCGATGCCTGGAGTTTATCTGCCTTTGGATGTCTGTCAAACTTTGTAGCATGGTTGCATTCAACTGATTTTGTTCTTCTTGAGCTTTAATCATCCTTTCATTATCTTCTCTGCAACTTTGCAACTTCACCCTTAGGCTCCTCATGGTGGCTGCAATATCTGGGGGAGTCTCTTGATTTCTTCTCCCATTGGATTTTGTTTCAGCATTCTCAACCTGTATGCTCTCTCCTATGGCATCTGTCTTGGGCTCATAGGGATCCTGTGCATCATTCATGATGTTGATCTTCTTGGCCCAACCAAGACCAATTTTTTCCAAACTGCACTATGTGGAATGTTGTCTTTGATGTGACTATGATTCTACAAAATGTGTTCATAAACATAATTGTTAGCTGCATGACATTCTCATAAATTTATAATTTTTTAACCTTCATTTGGAAAAATCCTATATTGACAACTTGTCAAAACATAGACTTTTCTCACAATCAACGAATGTCTAAGGGGGACGACGGGGGTCATGGGGGCTTTCCCCCTTGTGGATTCCGCCATTGTAGGGCGGGTCAAGGGTAGCGTCCTTGTTTTTTTTGTAAATCTTTCGATTTTGCGCAATGTGGTGCATAAGTTCAGTGCCATTTTTCATCTTTCTGGCACCTGCAAATCCCACTAAAAACCTGTTAAAATTCTATGTTTCGATGAATTTTTCGTGTTTCCTCTGATCGGCGAACTCATCGATTTTCTCCGGCATGCCGCCGCAGCTCAACTTTTTCTTTCGACGTGTCAGTAAAACTCGCCAAGTTCTTTTGACACGTATCAACGCAACTCACCCTTTTGCACCGATTAACAAAACTCAACTTTTTCTTCTGACGTGTCGACAAAACTCAACTTTTCCTTCTGACGTGTCGACAAAACTCGCCAAGTTTATCTGATATGTCGACAAAACTCGTCAATTTCATCCGACGTATCGACAAAACTTTCCAAGTTCATGTGACATATCGACAAAACTCACCAAGTTTTTTCGACGTATCGGCAAAACTCAGCTTTTTCTTTCGACGTGGAAATTTCAACACTTAGAAATTTTTTTAAAATTTCAAATTTTTTCTTTCTTTCTCATCATGAACGAAACTCATCCATTTCCTCCGACATGTGTCAGCAAACTCCGCTTAACTTGTCGACGTATTGGCAAAAATCACCAAGTTTTTTCGACATGTCTATACTTAAAAAAAAAAATTGAAAATTTTTCTTTCTTTGTCGGCAAACCCACGAGCTTCTTCCAATGTGTCAGCAAAATCGCCAGTTTCTTCCGATGTGTCGACAAACTCACCATTTTCTTCCGACATATTGATAAAACTCACCAAGTTTTGCTGACATGTATTGACAAAACTCAACCTTTCATGCCGACACGGATCGGCTCAACTCGACCAACTCATCCGACATGCAAACTTCAAAACACTTAGAAATGTTTTTTTTGTCTTTCTCCTTTTTTTTCTACTGACCAAGGGGTAATATTACCTCTGTCAACTGTTTAACTTGGCCCATTTAGGTCCAATGTTGCAACCAATAGCTCTGATACCGCACTGTCACGTCCCCTCTCCTCTTACCCAGAGAGAGAGGACACAACTACACTGCTATGTCTATCAAACCAGGGATCTAGCCCCATGAACATAATAAAAAATGCATTGGAAATAAAAATACATATGCATGTGTATAATGCAATAATATACAACGGAAGAAAATACATTCAATATGTTCATAAAAAAATTCATTGCAAGAATTAAATACAAGACCACTTATCTTGAAAATAAGTTGTCTCGCAACTAGCTATGTCGTTGCAACGTTCCACCCAACCATAGGCCAGTTGTGCTCATCAATCTCTTAGCACAACTACCACCCCCGAGCTAGGTATGATTTCCACAAGGAAGAAGGGAACAACAGGCTCACACATAGCCAAATACACATCAAGGTTCATCCAAGCCAATCTAAAGTTGGGTTTATGAGGTTGCTAAGGTAGTGGAAAGGAAGAATTGCTAAGATAGTGAGCTCAACCACATACCTATGGAAACCTACACAAGATCTATCTAGCATGGCCCTCCACAATACCTACACACCCAACACAAGGAAGTATTCCCTTCACTGCTACACAGTCCCTTAGGCCATACCTTCCCTTCTAGTGCTCTTTATGGTGTGCATAGAAGAATAACCAGCCCCTCTTGATCCCTTTGTGAGGTTCCTCTCTTCACTAGGTTTATCAAGCCAATTCTGGGCCTCTTCCTCTCCTAACTGTTCAAGCCAAAACAAAGGATGCACATAACATCAAAATACAAATACTGGGCATGAAGGAAAACATTTTGGCAACAAAAAATGAATTAATAGAAGGGAAAACAACCATGGGAGAGAAAATTTGATTTCATAAACGTCTATGGACTTCACATGAGCAAAAATGACCTCTTCAAACCCCCAAATCATGAATCTCTTCTCCCATCCACTGTGCAACACCAAAAACGAATTTCCCAACCATGGAAAATGAGGAAAACAACCTAAAAACGTGAAGGAAACTCCCAACTACGTGAGGAAGAGGAAAACATGGATGAGGAATGGAATGCGAATGCATTTCTGGGTAATAACTTGCCCCATAAGCAAAAAATTGTTTTTAAAAAATGATGGCTTTCCCCAATACGAATTTTGACTGCCGTACCTTTCCATTCCCAAGGCATTAACCACCTCAACCAACTTCTGGAAGAATTAAATGATTGGGTGCATAAGACAAAAAAGGTAGCTGAGAGTTTTTTGGGTTCTCTCATTGACATTTGGCTTAACACTGTTGGCTCAAGGGTTTGAATAATCCCCCCCCTTTTCCTTGTGAAATCATGCCCCCATCTCTTAGTTGCATTGCATAGCTAGTTGTGGGTATTTTATATTAAATTGCATATTTAAATGATGTCTTAATTTATAATGTGCCTGGCTAGCACGAGAACCATAGGTATCGATTTTAATTAACGATACATAAAATGCTAAATGCATGGTGGGGCCTTGGCCTTTAGCTCATCACCATGATTTAATAACAATATTTACATCATGTGCAATTTTAATGTAATGGGGTCAAAATCGAGATATTACACCCACCCGAAGGGGCCTCTCCCTAGCGGTTCCAGTTTCGGGAGTCTAACCCCAAAGGACCCAAAGAGTTGGATTCGTGAGAATTGAACCTACAACCTCAATATCAAACGGTCTTTGGATTCAGAATCCAACCAATTAAGATACCCCTCAAGGATGCTCTTACACAACTAGTTGTTTGGATCTTCTTTGTTAAAAGATAAGTAATCTTTTGTATTTGTTGTGCAATGATTTTATTTATATGCCTGCGATAATGCATGAAATTGCATGCATTGTGTGCATGGATTGATTTTGTTTTTGTTCTGTGTTTTAAATACATATATGCACATGCATTTATATGTTATACATTTCTTAATTATGGTCATGGGCGAAATATTTTAGAAGCCCATACTTTAGTGTAATGTCGCCTATGTTGGTCGGATTGGGTGATGGGTATGTTACAGACCTCTTGATGCCCTTAGGTTGGGCTTTGTAATCAAGGCAACGATTTCCTTGTTTACCATCCATCATGGGGAAGTACTTGGAGGGTTTTCAACAAGGTTATTCCTTGGAAAAAAGTAACGATAAAGATTATCATGCACAATTTTAAGTTGCACAAAATTTACGCACAAGGTATAATGATCACTGTGTAGAGCGGGTACGACAATGTTGCACTAACATGACTGACAATGGAGGATCGTATCATTGAGTTCACTTTTGAATGACGAGGCATGGACATGTAGCACTTAGGGACCACCAATTATTAAGAACTAGCACTTGCACCTAGGGGTGCTATAAAAAGACACCATATTGCAAGTGAAGCAAGGAGATGTAGTAGGTGCATACAAATAAGACATATGGAATAAGAAGACATATCATTCACTGGATTCTTCATGGTGCAACATGACTCAATAATAGGCACAACCTTCAAAACACATAGCTATAGGTACAAAGGAGAGAGCAAGTACACACCATTCCCACCATTGTAGAGCTTTCAATTTGACAGTAGGTCCACGTGCTTGCCCCTAGACAATCGACAAACGAAATGACTTCAATTATTAGACAAAACATCCAACATGCAATGACGTGTAAAAACCAAAATGTAGAGAGCCTTTCTTACCTTTTTTTTTAGAAGAAAAAAGCTATTCCTTACTATTCATATGAATCAAAGGAAATGGTTACATCTTATGATTATAAAATAATCATACCATTTCTTGTTCCATCTACAGATCACCGTATTCAATCCTGATCCAAAAAAATAGAGAATAGACAAGGTTGATTGGATAAAAAATCACCAAACTATCAGGAGAACCAGAGCCAAAAAAACAAAACTTCCACAAGTTGGTCATCTGCACTGCAATAGAGAGCATAAGTAGAACCCAGGTTGCTTATCCAAGGGGGCACCACACAAATATACTAATCGAAAATAGTAAAACAATTGGCAAGAATACAGAGATAGAGCCACATGGCAACTATTCAAGGAGACAGAGCTCCAAAAAGCTCTAAAAGGTTGTAAATTTCTTTCTTCAATGATCTCATCATCATAGGATTATGTGAAAGTAAAGAGGCCAAGGGCTAAAGATAGGGCCTCCTTTGATAAGCAGTCTTCCCTCACGTTATGCTCCCTATATACGTGTTGAAAACCAGGAAGAGGAAAGTGTCTTTCAATTTGGTTATATTAGAACACCAATATACCAGATTCAGGGCAGAAAGTGCCGACTTGTTATTTTCCCAATTAATCACAACAACAGAGTCTCCAAAGATATAGAGAAAAGGAATTCCAATGGCATCAACAAAATAGAGCAAAACCCAAAGTGCAAGTAACTCTTCCTTGGTGTTGGTGTTGTGACCACAGCCTAACTTCAAACAGAAAAAATGGTGAGGACTGATGGCCAGGTGAATACCTGCTCCCCCTATTGAGTTTGCTGTAGCCCCATCGAAGAAGCCATAGGGATATTTTAAGACAGGGGCTGGCCCCACCACTCTAACCTTCTTGGATTTGAATGAGGATGGATATTCATTCATCAGTGACAGAACATGTTGACAAGTCGAAGAGATAGTAGCAGACTTTCATCAAAAATAGCCAAATTTATGGTAATCCGAATGCTCCATATGATAAATAAAGGAAGTCGAGTGTTTACCGATTCAAGGGAGAACCACTTCTCCAGATTATCCAAGAGAGAAAAGTTGGAACAAGAAATCATCATATTGAATCTTTTGCTCATACCGTAAAAAATGTGAAGGGAATAGGGGCAGATAGTGAATAAGTGATTAACAGATTCCTCTTCCCTTTTGCATAAGCAACATCGATTGGGACCGAACCAACCTTTTCTTACCAAATAGTCCCAGGTTGAGATCCAATTATCTACAGCTAGCCACATAAAACATTTGATTTTAAGCGGAATAGTATAGGCCCATATTTTTGACATGGAAAATTTCCTATCCGGGAGCACTGCAGAAGAGACAATCAAATCATATGTTAGATTGGCAGTAACAACACCATTTTTAGGATTGTGGGTCCACAGGAGCTTGTCCATGTGATCTGATAACTTGATGCCCCCCTGAGTAAGACCTTTGATGTAGCAGTCCCATTCCATCTTCCATCTGCCTCCAAGGTCTAAATCTCCCGCAAAAAGCCAGTATGACTTCCTGATAGTGCCTTCACCCATGTTTTGGATACGATGAAGATTAGTTAATCCATAATCATTTAAGTAATCCATGAGACCATTTGAAAGGTCTCACTTAGAGTCCATCCCAATGATTGGGTCGATGCCCAATTTTATGGACAAACCATCTCCCACTTTGCAACTAAGCATTCTAGTGATCCAGGTGAGAGTTCTTTAAAAACCATTCCAAAAGAAGGACGCACCTTTGACAGTAAAATTTTTGTTTTGCAACCAATTTTCAACAGTAAGGTTCTTGAGATATTTAGTCATTATGAGCTGGTGCCATAGACCTGAACCAGAAAGGGCCATCCAAAGGATTTTCAACCTAAGTGCACTACAAAACCAATCCAAATGCTTAATGTTCCAACCCCCATACTCCAATGGTCTAGAGAGAGACTGCCAGCTTGACAGGTGTAGACGGTGGGTATCCTGTGTGCTTCCCCAAAGAAAGGAAAATATGAACTATCTGAGTCTGTTGAGAATAGATTTGGGCATAGGAGCCAATGAAACCAGTACACCGACAAACCAGTTAAGACAACTCTAATGAGGATGAGCCTTCCTCCCAAGGAGAGGAGATTGTAGATCCAATGACTAATTATGTTTTCAAATATTTTTAAGATCCAATGCCAATCCTTTATGCCATATCCTAGGGGTTTTAGGAAGTATCCCAGATATCTGAATCCATCCATGATATGATCCATTTTATAGGGCATAAATCCAGAGATGCCATTTAATATTCCTTCCTCTACTTCAGTGTATAACAAAGAGGATTTTTCCACACTAATACACATGCCAAAAGATAAACTAAATACAACAAGTATCTCATCAAAAGCCTGCCGTTCTTCTAGTGTTCCCACCCCAAAGAGTACCACATCATCAACGAATAGCAGTGTGTAAGAGCAAGGCTTGAGGAGATCTTAATGCCTTGAATCAACCCTTTTTTGTGCATCTTTTATAAGCAATTTGAGCCCTTCAATGACCAAGATAAAAAGAAGAGAGGAGAGGGGGTGTCCCTGTCTGATACCCCTAGAAGCAGTGAAAAAACCTAAAGGAGTAGCATTGATCAACACAACAAAATTTGAGGAGGAAATGCATCCCATGATCCAATTTACACCCATAAGGGGAATGCCAATTTGTAAGAGGATGAGGCTCAAGAAAGTTCAGTTAACACGATTGAAGGCTTTGACCATATCAAGCTTAAGAAGCAAAGCTCTCGTTTTTTTGGTTTTTATAGTGTGTAATGATTCTTGGGTGATGGCCACGGGTTCCAGAATTGATCTGTCCTTGAGGAAACCGAACTGCTCAGGGGAAATGGATCGGTCAAGGAAAGGCTCCAGCATGTTGGCTACTATCTTAGAGATCGACTTATATAGTAAATTACAAAGAGAGATAGGGTGGTAATCAATAAAGGTTTGAGGCCTATCACACCTTGGAATGAGGGTTAGGAAAGTGGAGTTGAGAGCATGGGTAACTCTTCCCTCCCTCCTAGAAAATTCCACAACTTTGAGTAAGTCTTCCCCCAGAAGATAAAAAAACCAGAGGTATAATTCGACTGACCATCCATCTGGACCTAGGATTTTATCCCTTTTGAAGGCCTTTAATGCACCTTCAACTTCTGCAAGAGTCACTTCAGAGGTGTAAATAGAATCCTCCTCCTCTGACAACATAGAGGGAAAGAGTTGTATAATCTTCAATTGATCACTAATACTTGTCTTTCCATCATCCTTGAAGATTTTTGAATAATGTTTTACACCCAGGTCTTTGAGCTGAACAATCTCCTCCACCATCACTTGGTCCTCATTCTTGAGGGCCCAGATAGAATTTATATTTCTGCGGGAAGAAGCATAACCGTGAGGAATTTTGTGTTTGCATCTTCCAGTTCAATCCACTTAATTCTGCTCTTCAGAAACCAATATAATCTTTCATGTGACAGATATTTCTCTTTGCAACTTTTCAGAGAGAGCATAATGTTTAACTCTTGCTCATTAAAAATACCAGAGGGACAAGAATCTAACAGGGCTTGTATTCCAGAGTCAATCTCATACAGGTCTTTCATCATCCCCAACTTTTTCTTTTTTCCCAATTCTTAACCTCCACCTTCAGCCCCTTGAGCTTAGAGACCAAACAAGATATGTCATTACCCTCCTGTGGGGATCTATCAGCAGTCCAATAGTCCTCAACCAATTTTGAAAAAACCCTCTTCCATCAGCCAAGCTCTATTAAATTTGAAGGGGTAAATATTTACATAGAATTTTGTATTCCATTCTAGACAAACAGGAAAATGGTTCGAAACCTCAAATGGATGGGCCCAAACTCTATGCCTCTGAAGGTGGGGTAGGAGAGAGGATGAGGCTAGAAATTTGTCCAGCCTTTTACTAATACCCGCCTCCCCTGCCCTGCCATTTCTCCAAGTAGGGCCTGCACAAGATGAAGCCATATCTATCAAGTTGGCAACCTTAATGAGCTAAGAGAAGAAAGGTGCTGGGGGATCCGTTCTGGCTGAATTACCCCAAATTTCTGCATAATTAAGAGTGAAATTTAAATCACCAACAAAAATCAAGTTCGGTAGTCCAAAAACACCTCCAAC
>LPNX010029078.1:143074-284261 GCA_001517045.1 Pseudotsuga menziesii | reverse complement strand
GTTTGAAAAGCTTTACAACGAGCTGACATAAGGTTCTAAAAACACTTTACTGAATAAAAAATGTCAAACACTATTCAAACTTCTCTCCATAACAATTCAATATGGTAGTGGACATGTATCCTTCTCCCTACTTTACCCAACAACAACTTCAATTTATAAAACAATGTTCGTAGATACCAAACCACCATTGAGAGAATACCACTTCCCATTTATATAGCCCTTTGTTACAAAAATAAGTTGAACTAGTGATAAATAACCATGTGTGATAAATATGCTTGTTTATAATTGATGGATTTGAAGCTCACATCCAATTCATCATAAAAATTATTTCACTTTTAATATAAAATATTAATTTAATGATTTAAAAACCCAAATTAGGGTTGGTGGACTCCAACCTGATATCCAATCTACCCTATAAATGGTCACAAGTATCACCACTGAATTCAAAATGGATTTCAAAACTAAATTGAAATCACACTATAACTTCAATTATAATATAAAAAATACTAGAAAAGGCTAAAAAAAGCATTATAAAAATATATCGATTGGTCAATAACGGAAATAGAAAGAAAATAAACTGTAGTTAATAGAAATTTGAGATTTGGGGGAAGAAGGTAATTGCCCTAGCTTCGTCTTCTTTGCATTTTAACACTAACAATATTATTTTTGGTGCTGGTGGCGCTCCTGTTCCTTGTCTTTTACTTTCTGCGATTATGGAGAATTTTGTGGCTTGATTGGGAGTTCCAAACACAGATACAAGGGGACAGTCTCAATCAAAATCAAACAAAGGTACACAGTNGGTAGAGTGAGTCAGAGACTAATGGTTGTGTTACAGAAGGTATCTACTCTGTTCGTTTATCAGAGAAGTGAATTTTATCAGTTTTGTAGAGAAGACAGCTTTGTTGGTGTTGCAGAGAAGGGAGCTTGCCATTGTTTTAGATGTGAGTCTCTACAGGTTAGATGTCTAGTGAAGGTGTGAGTGAGAATTATATTTACAGATATAAGAGGTATCAGCAGATATGGAATGCAATAAGGAAGAAGCCCTCAGAGCAAAAGAAATTGCAGAAAAGAAGTTCGAAGTTCAGGATTTTGCAGGTGCTCGAAAGTATATACTTAAGGCTCAGCAACTCTTTCCTGCGCTTGAGAATATTTCCCAGATGGTCGCTGTCTGTGATGTGCATTGCGTTGCTCAAACAAAATTGAATGGGTTTGATATGGATTGGTATGGGATTCTCCAGTTGGAAACAACAGCGGATGAATCTTCAATTAAAAAGCAGTATAGAAAGCTTGCGCTTCTCCTTCATCCTGATAAGAACAAATTTGGTGGGGCAGAGGCAGCTTTCAAGCTCATTGGAGAAGCCATGGCAGTCCTATCAGATCAGACGAAGCGGGCGTTACATGATATGAGGAGAAAAGCTACGAATTCCATAAATGGTCACTATTATGGAATGCCACATCAGACACAACCTAGTGCCAAACAGGCACAGCCAAACACTGGTCTAACTTTCTGGACTGTATGTCCCTTTTGTACAGTAAAGTACCAGTATATGAGGACAGTTGAAAATAAATATCTTCTCTGTCAAAATTGCCAGAGGCCATTTATTGCAAAGGAAATCTCCTTCACGCCAGGTACCGGAGCAAACACAGCAGGGGTACCTAATGCATCATATGCTTGGAATGCATCTTCAATGCCACGGCCGCAAGATTTTTCTAAACAGGGTGCCAATTTTAGGGGTGCAGGTACTGTTCCATCTGACAAAATTGCTCGTGAGAATTGGAATAATCACCAGCAAAAGTCTGCATCAAATGCAACCTTTCAAGGAGGAACATATGGGCCAGCAGAAGCAGCAAACGTCCCAGGGGGCGCTTCTGAGGAAAATGCAAAGAAGGAAGCAGAGTATAAGCAGCAGTTGCATGAAAAAGCAAAGGAGGCTGAGGTAGCTAGGAGGAAAATGAAGGAAGAAGAAAAAGAAAAGAGGAAGAGGGAAAAGGAAGCTGAAAGGAAGGCCAGGGCTGAAGAGAGAACTCAAGAAGCTCTAAGAAAGATTCAGATACAAAGAAAAACAAAAGCTGAGAGAACCGCAGGAAATGAGAAACCGAAGAAGAGGCTAAGGAAGCTGAGAGACAATAGTAGCAGTGACAGTGAAGATGATGTTGATATTGCATTGGAGGACAATTTATCTGATGTGCAAAGGGCACCAAATGGAGAAGGTGCCAATTACTACCCACGAAGATCATCCAGGTCCAAAAGGAATGTTACTTATAGAGTTGATGGTAGTGACGATGAAGATTTTGTGAACTTCCCACCTTCAAAGAGGTCCAGAGAAACAGAAGAGGCAACAGATGAAAGAGTTAGTGACCATGCTGCATCCTCAGGAGATAACAATGCCGAGAGAGACAAATTGCAAACTGAACCCAATAAAAGCGAGAAGAAAAGTATGTCTCCTAAGGATATTGAGCAGAGGTCCGTTGACAAGAAAGAGAAGATTATCAAGAAAAGTGCAACAACAAAAATCTCAAATGATTCCCAAAATTCAAAAGAAGTAAAAGATGCCCAACAGACTGGTGCAGAATTGAAAAACAAAGAAAAAAGTAAGAAAGTCAAGCAGGAAGCAGCCCAGCCTGTTGTGTCTAAAGGAACTGGTGGAAAGGGAGGAGAAAAGGCACCTGCAGGTGCTGATAAAGAAATCTCTAAGGGAGGAGAAAAGGCATTTGCAAGTGAAGATAAAGAAAGCTCTAAGGGAGGAGAAAAGGCATCTGCAAGTGAAGATAAAGAAAGCTCCAAGGGAGGAGAAAAGGCATTTGCAAGTGAAGATAAAGAATGCTCTCCCAAATCTCCTAGGGCTTCCTCTTCTCCAGAACCAGAGACTTTTGATGTCCCTGATCCAGATTTTCATGACTTTGACCAAGACCGAACAGAAAATGACATTGCAAGTGGGCAAATTTGGGCTGTATATGATAATATAGATGGAATGCCCAGATTTTACCTTCGCATCAACAAAGTTATTTCCACAGTGCCTTTAAAATGTCAAATTGCCTGGCTCGAGTCACACCCAGTTAATGAGGAGCAAGAGAAGTGGGAGGATGAAAACTTACCTGTTGCTTGTGGAGTGTTTAAAAGGGCAAAAGTTAATACTATTGAAGGGGTGAACACATTTTCTCACATAGTGAAGTGGGAGAAAGCCAAGCAAAAAGGATGTTTAAATATTTTCCCTGGGAAGGATGAGGTGTGGGCCATTTATAAAGATTGGCATATTGGATGGAAATACCCAGAAGACGGTGATCTTAAGTTTGAATATGAGATGGTGGAAATCCTGTCAAATTTTTCTGAAAAATCAGGTTTGGAAGTTGCATTTTTGACTAAAGTTGATGGATTCAAAGTTATTTTTAAGAGACAGGTGCAGCATGGGGCTGAGCGTATCATGCATATTTCTTCAAATAAGCTCCTAATGTTTTCTCATCAAGTTCCTGCTTATAGAATGACTGGAGATGAGGGTGATGGTGTTCCAAAGGATTCCTGGGAGCTTGACCCTGCCTCTATGCCATCAGAATTGATTCATGTAGAGGCAACAAAAAGCAATGCCAGATAGCAGATTCTTCCCTTTTAGTCATTGCTTGCCTAGCAAGGCTTGAAGAAGCTGAATGGAAAATGCACACTCATCACTTCTGTGGCAATGCGTGGGGTCCTTAGCATGTGCTTTGGGAAACTGCAGCACAAGTTACTGGAACATCTCTTAAATTTTTTTGGCAGATGATTGTGCCAAGCTTATTTCCATAATAGTAGCCCATCTCTGTAAATTGTATTTACTGTGACTGGAAAAGGTAGTTGACGGACGAACCTTGCCATTAAGTCATAAGTCAAAGATAATCTTACTTCTTGGTCTCCAAAATGATTATGAAAAGTCAATATATTAACATTTGCTGGCTTTTTGAGATGGGCTGTCATTGATTTATGCTTTTGTCTAGATCTGTATTTCACTTTTTCGAGTTTCAGATTCATTCAGGCCTCCAAAAACAGAGTGGCCATCATGTACAGCTGGTTAGTGCAAGCACAACTTTGCGTTGCAGCATTATCTGCGGCTTCTTTATCCTGCACAGCGAAAGGGTGTGCATTTTCAAGTACTCCTTTTGTAATTGTAATTGTGTTTCATGCTGCTTGATGTCTTTGTCATCAAGAAACCGAATCTTGAAAATGAAATTGAAATTCTTGCTAGGGTGCAAATTAGTTAGCATTGAAATTATTGATTAAGATTTTGGCTTAACAATTTTTATCAATCAGTTTATTGCCCATATTCAGTATCTGATGTTTCACCGAGTCATACTAGTTGGATACCTGCTTTAGAAACTGGTAAACCTTTTGAAAGCTTGTCTGATTTTTGTAACGTGGTAAATCCGGTTTCTTGTTTATTGTAGAATTTAATGATGCAGTAATAATTCTCCAGTACTCCTTTTGTAATTATACTTGTGTTTCATGCTTCTTGATATCTTTTGCATTAAGAAATTTGGATCTTGAAAATAAAGTTGAAATTGTTACTATGGTGCAAATTTGTTAGCATTGATATTTCATTAAGATTTTTTCTGTTTCTTTGTCAATTAGTCATTCGTTTAACATATTCAGTATCTGATATTGCATCAAGTTGAATGAGTTGGAATTCTGCTTTTGATTCTTTCTTCTGAAAGTACGGGGAAAATCAGAATTCTTGTTTAATCTGATAATGCAGTTGGTATTTTGTCAATAATATTTGACTGCATGCTCATTGACTATTCACAATATTTCCCAGTGAGAGATGCATATTACCTCTCGAATTTTGTAGTAGCTCTAATGGCTATTTCAAACCCCCCCAAGGTTTGGGGAAATTTATGGGTTGGGAAGTACTGGGTTGCCTTTCTTTCTCTGCCTTGCACCTTCACATCTCTTGGAATAAAGTATGGCAGGAAAATACAGAACTCCATCTCAAGTAACTATTAAAGGGTAAAATATTGTATCGTTTTGATTTGGATACCATAACTTAGGGATTAAAAGTTTTGCTTCTAATCTATGAGCTTTGGGCAAGACTGATAACATAACTTATGCTTTGAACTAATATCTAATGCAGGTATTTGTACTTGTTGGAACGATATCTTTTCAGCTAAAGCAAAGTAGTATGTATTGTTTCAAACTCTCAAATTGGAAAGTCCTGAACAAGGCAATGAAGTAAGCCTCAATGACACATACTAGATTTTTCCTGTATTTATAATGAAACCTTTGCAGTACCTAGTATGAATTTTTTTTGATGCTGAATCCGAAGTTTTTAGTGTGCTCCATAGTACTTTCACATTAATAGACTTTGAACCACTAAAGCTAGGAGCAGTATAAGCGCTAACCAAAACGCCCCCAACTTGCTGGAATCTGGCAAAGCAATTTCTGCTGAAATGGCAATTTAGATCGCTCAAATCGCAATTTCGGCGATCTGGGTAGTTTTAAAATCGATCATTTAGTCTAGGACAGGCAAATCTGATTGCTGGAATTGCAGAAATAGTAGATTCCAGGAATAATTTAAACTGGTTTCTATCAAAAATTCGCCGGAAAAGTGGGGCATTTTAGTTGTCTTTTATCCTACTCGCTAAAGCTCTACCCACTGTCAGTCTTGTGAAATTCGGACTGTACATAAGAAGATGCATCTTCTTTTTTCAGGTTTCTATAAAAAGTAACCATAATTAAGAGTCCATGCATTGTTGTGATTCCTCTTAACAGAGACAACGCACAACAATCTCCAGTACTGCTGGAGCTTCATTAATTGCACTGAAGAGTTTGGCAAAGTTGCTCATAAATTGTTACTGTGTATTGCTTCTTGATGACCATTCCTGTCTTCTTGTCATGTTTATTTTATTAGATGACTCGTTTGTAAGCTAGTTTTTTATTTTATCTTGAAACAATTGTGTTTTCATTTATAAAGTAGTATTTCAAGATTCCTATGTACCTGGGCTTCTTTTTTCCTTCCATCCTGGCAAAAATTATGGTGTGAAATGATGTATAAGCCTGTGCAGTTCTGCAGTTAGATCTGAGCAAACTCCAGACATCTGCGTTGTGATGCCATATATTTGCAATGCACCAGATAAAATTCTTGTAATGTCTAGTCTATGTAATAGGACGTTTGCTAAATTCTTGGTGGTTTTGGAAGGTTTCTATGTGTCTGTATTTTCATTGGTTTTTCTCTACTGGCTTGGTTCATTAAATGTTGGACATAAATTGCTTGCCATGCAATAATTGATGTTTATCAGAGCATCAAGGAATTGACATGCATTTAAAACCATGCATAGTAGAATTACCAAGATCCTTAACAGAGATTAGACCACATGAGCAGAAGGGTTAAAGGAATGAGTTATTGAAGAAAACTCTTTTCACCAAAGTTAATCAGAACGTCACGATTACCAAAGTGATTCTGTAATGCAGATGAGGGAAGTCACATGGATGAGCTTAAACATTTTTATGCATTCTGGAATGAAGAATAGATATGTTCTCTTATTTATCTTGACTTCCAAATTATTATGGAAAGCTCCATGGATGCATATCAAGTTAATAACTAAATGATTCAACTGTATTTTAAAATACATGCTGAAATGTGCATATGAACATTGATGGATTTGGGAATCAGTTCGATCCTTGTGTAATAGGCCGACAGCCAAATTCAAATTGGAAATCTTTTATTCTAAATGTATCAACTATTTTCAATTGTATTTTATTATATAGGGTTGCATAAAGTTTTATACTGAATGATCAGCCTGCTGTTATTAGTTGATGTCATAATGGGCAATATCAGCTCGCTAAAATGCTTGCAGTTGCACCTTTGTGATGTTCTAACGTGAGGTGTTTCCAGTTTTACTTGAGCAAACAGTCGCTGTTAAGTGAAAAACAAAGTTGAGAACTTGTTTTCTTTGAATAAAATGCTTGTTTTAACTATTAATTGAAAACTTGGTATGTATATATTGGGTCACTTGTACAAAAAAAGGTTTGCCATTATTAAAAGAAGGTGGGCTGTTTAAACAGTCCCCACAAGCTAAAGGTAATTGTACGAAAGTGACTTTTCAAGTTGATAAAGACTTTGCAAGTTAAGCTAGTTGTAGAAAGGATGTCTTTTCAAGCTGATAAAATCTTTGATAGGCCCACCAAGAAAGATTACTCTCATGAATTCAACAGGCCATGCTTGAATGAATAGACCACCAATTGCTACTAAAAAACATCAGTTGGAAATATAGAAAGTTTTCTTAAAATCCAGTGAGGCTATAACAGGGGCTTTGGTTATCTTATTCTTACACAACTTGAAATTCCTCTCAGTTTGTTTATCCTTTGAAGTATGTTTATTAATAATTTACATGCCCTGGTGAAACAGTCACCACAATCTTAAGTTAGTTGTGAAAAATGAACTTTTCAAGTTGATAAAGCCCTTGCAAGCTTAAGCTAGTTGTAGAAAAGGATGCCTTTTCAAGTGGACAAAATCTTTGATAGGCCACCGAGAAAGATTGGTCTCATGAATTCAACAGGCCTGCTTGACTGAAGACACCACAAATCGCTACTCAAAAACATCAGTCGGAAATATAGAAAGTCTTCTCGAAATCCAGTGAAATAACAGGGGCTTTGGTTATCTTATTCTTACACAACTTGAAACTCCTCTCAGTTGCCTTTGTCCATGTGAATACCTCTCCTTTGGTGTGTGCTGTCAATAAGTCACGTGTCCCACTGAAATTTCTAATGATTTTTTGTAAAAATAAATCCAAACAATGAAAGTTTCAAATCCCTCTAAACCTTCAAGTTGTAGAGCAATCAAGTAGAGCCTTCACCAATTAATCTTAGAAAAAGCCACCCTTATCTAACTTTACAATTAATGTTTCCATTTTTAGCACTGCTGCAATAGCTCTTCCATTATTATACTGAAGATCAAAATATCATCAAAATGAACAAATAACAAATTTTTCAACATACTCCTTTAGTAATGTTTCATCATCACCCTAAAATGTAGTGGGACATCTGAAAGTCCAAATGGCATTTCAAAGCATTATACAAAACCATCTTTGGTTTTCAATCTGTTTTTTCCATACATCACTTCGTAGAGTCTCTTTGGTGATATCCACTGTAGATCAATTCTAAATAATATTCTTACACCAAAGCAACATTGTGCCATACTATTGAAAGTCATAGAGGTAATGTACATTCACCATTTTCCTCTTTTCTTCGGTGCTAACAAAGCTGGTGTCACACATGGATTAGTGCTTTCCCTGACAAATCCTCTAGCCAAACAACTCTTTGATTTACCTTTTTATGTCCTTGTTCTTTCACAGACTTTATATGTAGGTCACCCAGATTGAAATCTTCATTCTTGGCATCAAAACATTTAGTAGTGTTGCTTACGTAATGTCTATATAGACATCCAATAACGTTTGCATTTTTAATGGCACACATTATTTATCCATATCTTCAATCTCTTTCAAGAATCACATTACTTCAATCTCTTTCAAGAATCACACATTGTTTACACGCCTTTTCATTCCTTGTTGCTTCGTACAAATTTCTTACCCAAGAGCTCTTTTTACAATGTAGGTCATTCAAGCACCCTACTAAAGAGCATTTTTGACAATGCAGAAACACATTATATCTTTGCTTCCCTCCAGGGCTTTAGGAGATGCCTTTTACCACCACTATACAAAGACTTCTCCATCATGTCACACTTTTAACATCACACAATACTCGCTTCATATTGGCTAATATGATCGAGTCACTAGCAATTTTTGATCCTTCTTTAGCAAGACAAATGAATCTATCATTAGGAAAAACTGCTAGGCTGAACATGTGAACCATCTTAATGCTTAACAGATTGTTTGAGGATCCATTATCCATGATATTAATGTTGTACACTTTGCCTTAGCATGTGCATCAGAGCTGCCAAATGCATTATTCCTTAACCAATCCCTTCTGCAAAACTCTTTATTTATGGCCATTGTCTTTTGCAATATTAGATTTCATCTAGTTGAACTTCAATTATGACACCCACCTACTTTACCCCCTAACTAATCAATAATTAACATTTTAAATTTCTTATTTCTTTGTGTTCTTCCACTTCCAAACAGTTCACCTCATCCTTGATTGGTTTGCTGGACCATCTTGCATATCTATTCTAATCTACAGTTGCATGAACTGGTGTGCACTCTTGTGAAAATGACCTTTTATGCCTCGATTTTAGAATCATTTGAAAGTCTGATTAAAATCGATAAGTAAGAACTTTGCATGCATGCTTCACTCCATAATCTTATCTTCCCAAATTGCATTTTTGATTCTTTTCTAAATGGTCACACCAGAAAGTTTTATGGCATTTATTTTTCGACACTGCAAACTTTACTTGTGTCATTTTTCAGAGTGTTTTCTATGTTGAAGTACTACTTCAACTAATAAACCCAATCTGTCAATGCATTTGGGTTCAAATACCCTAAGGACATTGAGATTTCGTACCTCATTTAACGTGGCTACAACAAGCCTTTTCATGGTCTCTACAATTATCAATCCTAGATATCATACACATTTCTTTGAGCTTCTCCAATATGCTTAACTTCATTTACCGGTTTGGTTCAATAGAAACTCATGTACCCTATTTCCGTAGCAGTATCTAGCTTATAGGCAAACACAACTTATTTACTTCACATAATTCCTTGAAGATGCGCACATTCACCTTTGCAATCACGTCTGTTAATGTTGAATTTTCAGCATTAGCATAAACTTTAAAAATTTGCAGATAAACATAAACAAATCAACAGTGCAGTGAAAACACATTCATGTACCGGTTTGGTTAAATAGAAACTCATGTACCTTATTTCCGTAGCAGTATCTAGCTCATAGGAAAACACAACTTATTTACTTCACATAATCTCTCGAAGATGCGCACATTCACCTTTGTAGTCACGTCTGTTAATGTAGAATTTTCAGCATTAGCATAAACTTTAAAAATTTGCAGATAAACATAAACAAATCAACAGTGCAGTAAAAACACATTCATCACATCAGTGTACATGGACACTGTTGTCGCCTTTTCACACACCTGGGTCACGTGGCAGAAATCTCCAAGCCACTCAGTGTGTCCTTGGGGGCAGGTCTCAAGTCAAGGCTGTCACCTTGTTCTTGACTCCTCCGTTTATGCTCAACTCCTAATGAAGCCAAAGGGGGTAGACCCTATTAAGTTACTAAGGCTAATTGCTTAGTATGGTGATGTTAAACTGAATGAATTACTTAGAAGTTTGAGAATTAACCATAAACAACCATAGATGACAAGATACACAATGAGCGCACGAAAGCACAATGCTGAGACACAATATATATATATATATATATATATATAGCAAGAAAATAACCAGTCCCTTAAAATGGAGTCAAAAGAAAATCAATGTACTTGCATGTGCTTGGAGTGAATGTTTTGCAATTGCCTCTTGGTACGTTTTAAGTTAATATGAAATATGAGTTGATTAAAATTAGACGAAGGGGTGGACTTTAGATATACCCGAGAGTACTTGGAGTATGTCCAAAACTAAACCTTCACGACTACCTGCAAGGAATATGTGGGCTAAATGGAGTCTCTGGGGCTATTGTTCATAATGCACCTGTTAGGGTGTCACAGAGATTGGCACCCCGATGTCACTTTTCAGAAGTTCTTGCTTCCTTTGGGTATTTTGCCACCGTAATGGTTTGATCTAGGTGTTGGATTTTCACCTGATGGTTTGTCAATTTGGGAGAGTGAATCCTAATTATACTAGTCACTCAAATGCTTTTGATTCAGCTTAACTGATCAGACGAACTGCAGCCAAGTGCAGAGCATACACACCAGAGTCTTGTCAATTTTAGTAAATTTTGAGATGGATGTTCTTGTTAAAAAGAAAACCCTCCAGGAACCTCTTTCGGTCCAAGTGGACCTCAATCGGGGAATTAAGGAGAGGTTGATTTTATTATGGTTGCTGAAACAAATGATGATAGCAAATGAAACATAAAAAGATAAGCAAACCACAATTTTCAAATTAGACTACCACAAACCTTTCTTCACCTTTCGGCTCAAAAGGAGGCTCGTGGGGTAAGTATTAAAGTTACTTTGAAACCAATAGAAATGGAATATGGAAATGATTTTAAATCAAAGTATACTACTATGCAGATTAATACTATGTTAGATTGGAAAAGATGAACGAAAAACAAAAAAAATGACATGGACGCAAATCCCCCCAGGGGGGATGGGGAATGGGCTCGAAAGAGCCTATTTAGAATTATTTTTATTACCAACGGTTACAATATCAACAAACTGATATGATGCCTCTTGATTCTTATACAGAATGAAACCAAGAGCTTACAAAGTGCAAAAATTAAAGATTTCAGTCAAAAAGGGAGACCCCTTGGGGGATTCAGAAGGCCCAAAAGTCACTTTCAAACAACAGCTCCTCCTCTTTTCTGTTATACTTGCTAAAAACCAGCAAGCTTATTAGACTAAAATATGCCCAAAAGCACTCTGAAAGTACCTTTGGGTCATCTTACTTTTAACAAAAAAAAACTAAGTTAAAACTAATTAAAAAAGGTAAAAAGGAAACCAAGCTTTCTTTGGGGTCTTGGCTTGCCTTTTAGGCAGCCAATATGATGTGCACTGATTGCTAGATTTATTTTTTATAACAGAAAACAAAAATCTAATGCATGCAAGCTAAAAATTCTCTTTAAAATTCCATGCAAAAATGATGATTTCTCTAAAGCTAGATCTAGAATGCTTATGAAAACTTTTAAGAACAAGAACTAGATTATGGGCTTTGAGGAGATAGATCTATGTTAAATTTACTTTAAGGTAATAGATCTAAACAATATCAAAGCTATGAACAAAGTAACTAGGTAAAAAGAATTGATTTAGAAGGAGGAAAAGGAGAAGAGAAGTGCTTGTTGCTGAAGCAGATCTGCAATGGAAACTTGTTAGTGGAATACCAGAGGGGCAATGTCTTCACAAAGCTTTTAGATGTACAGTGGAGTCAAACTAGATCCACAGCTCGTCCAATCTTTGCTACTTGAAAGCTAAACACACAATCCTGCATGAAACCTCATGAGATCTGGATATGTATATATATATATATATATATATGAAAAAGAGGCAAGAATTACATGCAAATAAACTTATTAAACATGTATAATCTAGATCTTCTAACATATATGCTATTAGATATAAGAAAAACAAGTAACCTTACTTGCCCAACTATACTCCTATTGATTCAGCTGAATCGTTCAAGCCAGACAGGGTTCAGATGCAGAAATTGAGAGAAGAGCCGACAACATCAATAGTCGTAAGACAATGCTTAATCCACACATATGAGAGCATTACACCATTTGGCCTCCAAAGCTTCTTTATTTCAACAATCAAAAGATTACAACAATATTACAATAGCAAGCCCTTCAATCCAACTCTAACTAGCTTGGAAGATGAGGCTTATGCTTGGATATATACAAAAACCAGGAGATCCAGCCCAGGGGGGGCGCAAATCCCAAGGAGACAGAGCAAATCAGTTGATGGAGAGTCAATCAATGCAGATTTGAAGCTGAACTGAGCCTACTTGTCAATCGGGGGGCTGATTGAGCTGACACATCAACCCATAAATCGACACATCAGTCCATAGAGCATCCAGGAGAGTCCACACGTTTGGAGGAGAGAGAGAGGGCGCAATTCCCCATAAAGACTGCTGAAGATCAACTCTGGATCTGATTTGATCATCTCCTTCAGTCAAGGATTTGTCAGATCCAGTCAATCTGATTAAGCTCTGACTGATTTCAATCAAATCGGCTGAGAATCCACTGATCTATGATTTTGGATTTGCTCCATTATTCATCAATTTATTAATTAAAATAATCAATAATTGATTTTTGGGGCTTTCTGACCTGAGTGATGGAAAATCACTCAAAACTAGAAAATAGTGGGTCTATGGATTTACATGGTGCTCTTAGCTTGAAAATGAACACCTACATGACTGAAACAGATTATTTGGTCCACTTTTATTACAAAATCAATTTTTTCAATTAAACTATTAAAAAATAGCCTAAATTTTGGAAAAATTAAATTTTAATAAAAAACATTGAAAAAACTAAAAAATTGAAAAATTGAAAAAACCCAGGGGGACTTAGACATGTTCATATGACTTGACCATGATGTCTAGCATGTTTATACATTGACACACAGACTCTAATAACCTCAATAGGCCTAAATGCCAAGCCGACCACCCCAACTTTGGAGGTATGGAGTGAAAAAATCAGAAATTATCAGTCGTTTATTCAACAATCAATAATAACCAAGGGAAAAAACACCCTGGGCTGATCGGATTGACAAATAAAGTCTAAGAGACCGAGTCTTTTACAGACACTATCATGCTAGAACATTTATTACAATTCTCCCATGGGGTATGAACATGTAATATAGTACAACAAAAACTTCCTAGAAGTACTTCCAAAGGTCTTCTGAAGTCCGAACAAGTTATCCTTGTTCGGTTCACCAGGCTCACTTGATAAAAAACCACTAAGTACAACTTAGGTGGTAACAGACAATATTTTTCACTGGGAAAATCTTCAAAGGACAAAAACCCCAAAAGCATTAATAGCTCATCTCGTAAATGAGATGGCTTAAGAAATTCTTCAAAAAGTTCCTCAAATTCCAGATTTGAAATTTATCACTGAAAAATGAAATTTATCAATAAAAACTCAGACTAATAATTTAATCATAATTTCCAGAATTTCACAAAAATTACCCAGTTAGGGTTTTAAGCCAAAAATTATCTTTCCTGAAAAATAATATCAGGCTGCCCAAAAATGGTGCTTGACTGTTTGCTTAGAAAAACCTTCTGCCTGCTGCCCACTGTCTTCTGCTGCCCGGTCGTACGCTGCCTTGCCTGCCCGCTACTCAACTGTCTGAGTTGACAGCCTTGCTGTTGCCCGAAAGGGCTAGCAGCCCTGTCTAAGTCCTTACGGACTTACCCGAGGGCCTACTGCAAGCCCAACAGCCCTGTGGCTGCTACAAGACCCTCACGGGCTGCCCAGAGGGTCTGGGAGGCCACGTCAACCCTCACGGGTATGCCCAATGGCTACCGGAGGGTGCCGTTAGGGCTGGTATTGTTCCGGGTAGGCCTATAACAGGCTGCCCGAAGGTACCGTAAAGGGTAGAGCCCTTTCGTGGCCTACCCGAAGCACATAGAGGGTAGCCTAAAAATGAGAGGCTACCCGAAAATTGGAAAAACTGCCCGGATCTAGGAGCTGGTGCCCAAATCTAAAAGAGGTTGCCCGGATTTGGAAGATGAATGGATTTGGAAAATTTTCTAAGTGGAGAAACCCTAGCAGAGGGTTTGCTGAAAAATGTATGCCCTAGCTGAGGCAAGAGGATGATCTTCTCTAGCAAAAAATATCTCCACCTGTGAGAGCAAAAACTTGTGTGTGCATAATGAGAAGACTTGATCTTCTTTTATAGCCTTCATTCACCTGTAAGTGGACAAGATTAGGAAAGATAAAAATAATAATATTTTTAATCTTTTCCTAATTTCACTTTCACTTTTACCGTAAAGGGCTCTCGATGCTGCTCAGAAAAATCAACACTCCCTCTCAGCGAGAGAGGCATTCTCTGCCATACCAAGCTTGTCATGAAAGTACACGAAATTTGATGCTGTCAGGGGCTTGGTCAAGATATCTGCAATTTGTTCATCTGTATGAATGTACTGCAACTTCAGAGCACCTCTTTGTACTAGGTCTCTGATGAAATGATACCTCATTTCAATGTGTTTCGATCTATCATGAAACACTGGATTCTCTGAAAGCTTTATGCAACTCTGATTATCGCAATGGATGATCGTTGAGTCAAGCTTTCCCTCCAACAGATCAAATAACAATTTTCTGAGCCAAACTGCTTCTTTGCAGGCATCGCTTGCAGCAATATACTCTGCCTCAGCTTTACTCTGAGCTATGGAACCCTGCTTCCTGCTGGACCAAGAGATCATTGCTGATCCCATACTGAAGCAATAACCAGAGGTACTTTTCCGGTCAACTGCACTGCCAACCCAATCTGAATCTAAATATCCAGATAACAATACTCCACTGCTGGAAGTATACCTGAGCCCATAAGTGATAGTACCTCGCACATACCTGAGTACATGTTTAGCAACTACCAAGTGTATGTGCTTTGGATCTGACATGAATTGACTTAGTGCATTCACTGTGTAGCAAATGTCGGGCCTCGTATGCACGAGATACATCAGGGAACCAATGAGCTGTCTGTATAGAGTAGAGTCCACACTCTGTGAACTAGAGGCTGAATCCCGGAACTTTGTCAAGTTGGTAGTCATTGTTACGCTCATGGACTTCCAATCCTGCATCCCAAATCTATGCAAGATATCTACTGCATACTTTCTTTGTGTTAAGAAGATCTCACTTGGATTTTTTCAGACTTCTAAGCCAAGGAAGTAATGCATCAATCTGAGATCTTTCATCTCGAATTCAGAGGTAAGCTCCCTCTTACATCGGTCTATCAACTGTTCATCACTTGTAAGAAACAAGTATCAAAGACATGATTATGAATAACTTTAAAGTACAAGTTAGAATCGACTGTACTTTTGGAAAACCCCAAACTATGGAGAAATCCATCAATCCCGGCATACCAGATTCTCGGAGCCTGTTTTAGCCCATACAATGCTTTCTTCAGTTTACATACATGGGTCTTCTTCCCATGAGTAACAAAGCCTTCAGGTTGTTCAATATAAACTTCTTCCTCAATCTTACCATTGAGAAAGGCTTTCTTTACATCCATTTGATGTAACTTCCATCTGAATACTGCAGCAAGTGAAATGATGGTTCTGATGGTAGTGTACCTGGCAACAGGTGCAAATGTCTTGTCATAGTCAATGCCTTCTTTTTGAGTGAAGCCACGAGCTACAAATCTGGCTTTATACTTCTCCACACTGCCATCTGCGGCATGCTTGATCTTATAAAGCCATCTGAAAGTCATTATTGACTTTCCTGTAGGTCTGGGAACAACTTCCCAAACATCATTCTTCATGATTGACTTATACTCTTCAATCATGGCATCAATCCATACCTGTTTACTTGCTGCTTCTTCGTACGATGAAGGTTCTGAACTGATGAAATGACTCATAAGACCGGAGTACTTCTGTGGTCTTATGCTTTCTCTGAAAGTCCCTGGAGGAGCTTTGTGCTTCTCGGCTTCTTGTACTATCTCTCGGTACCAAGCAGGTCTCCTTTTGGAAGGAGGAACTTCAAGTAGTTCTTCTAGTGGACTTTCAATGTTCTCAGGAACATCTGCAATTTGATCATCAAATTCCTCTTTCTCCCTTTGAATTTCTGAATCTGGAAACTCAAGTGGAGCAACTGTATCTTTCGATGAAAGCTCTAGTGTTTTACGAAACACTGCTTCCTCATGGAAGATCACGTCTTTGTTGACCTCAATGTGCCTTTGTCCAGGTATATATACTCGATAAGCCTTCGAGCAATCACTATACCCAACAAAGATACCTTTCTTATCGGAGGGCTCTAGCTTAGCCCTCTTTTTTTTGGCACATGAACATACACAGAAGTATCGAATATCCTCATGTGATCAACTGCAGGTTTTTTCTTGGTGAAGACTTCTTCAGGAGTCTTCTTACCCAAGATAGCATGTGGGCTTCTGTTCTGAATGCATACTGCAGTTCCAGTAGCTTCAGCCCATAAAGGCAAAGGAAGATCTAGATCAATGATCATGGCTTTAGCAGCCTCACATATTGTTCTATTTTTTCTTTCTGCAACCCCATTCTGCTAGGGGTTGTAAGACACTGTTAGCTCATTCTTGATTCTTGCTTCTCGACAAAAATAATCAAACTCATTAGATTCATGCTCACCTCCGTTATCTGATCTCAAGATACGGATGTGCCTGCTAGTTTGATTTTCAATCAGTGTCTTGAACTCTTTGAACCTGTTAAAGGTTTCACTCTTGGCCTCGAGGAAGTAAATCCAAGACTTCCGAGAGTAGTTATCAATAAACAAGAAATAATATAAACACCCACTTAAGGAGGGTGAAGACATGGGCCCACAAATGTCAGAATGAATCAAATCCAAAATGTCTTTAGATCTACTCTTGCTTTTGGGAAATGATTTCTTAGCGTTCTTACCTAGAGCACATCCTTTACAGATTCCTTCATGTTTTGGAGAAACTTCTGGCATACCTGTGACCATCTTCTGCAATCCTGGGAGAACTGTGTAGTGAAGGTGTCCAAACCCTCTATGCCAAAGTTCACAAGGATCAACTGTGTGATGTACCAAAGCATGAGTGGAAACTTTGGAGGCCTTGTAGAGGTCTCCCTCTCGAACCCCAATCTGAACTGCTGAGTCTAGATCTGTGTCTTTTGCCTATAAAAAGACCTTCTTGTCCATAAAGAGGACTCTGTAGCCCTTATCTTCTAAACCAACAATAGATAAAAGATTTTTCTTTAAACCAGGAACATAAAGAATATCATCAACATGATTAACCATACCTGAGTCAAGTTGAAGTGAAGTTGAGCCAACTCATTCAATCTTGTAAGTGGAGTCATCTCCGAGTTCTACCTGAGTGGTGAACTTTTTCTTTCCGTAATTGGTGAGGGTACCACAGTTACCTATCATGTGCCTGGAGGCACCACTGTCCACCAACCAAGAAGTGGAGCAAGCTGAGAAAGAACCAGTTAGAGCAGAAACCAAATAGTACTCTCTTCTAGGCTCATCAGTTTTATCAGCCTTGGTTTTCTTCTTCTTCTTTGGTTCTTCATCTTCGTCTTCCTTTGCTTCTGCAGCAGATGCCTGAAACCTTCTCTTGGGTTTCTTCTTGTTCTGCCTGCAGTCTCTAGCATAATGTCCAAACTTGTGGCATGTATAACATTCAATCTTAGACATGTCAGAAAATTTACCCCGAGGTTTCTTCCATTTGTTTTGCTAAGAAGAAGGTTTCTTGAACCTTTTGGTCTTTGCTGCAAGTGTAAGGTTATCCTGCTTGATTACCTTGTCAGTGTTCCTTGCTTCTTCTTGAATGCAATCATGCCAAAGCCTTTCAAAGGTTGGTTGATTTTCTCGTCCACAGACGGCTGCCATGAAGGTTTTCCAAGAGTTTGGGAGACCATCAACCATTGTTTGCACAAGATCATCATCATCAACAGTTACACAATAGCAAGGAGTTGATCTCTTACCTGTTTGAACTTGGTGAAGAAGGAACCAACACTTTCATCTTTGCTCAACTTCAAAGTTCGTAGTCTCTTCTTCAAGACTCTCTTTTGACTGGGAGCCTTCTTTTCATAGAGGTTTACCAACATATCATTGCATTCTTTAGCAGTCTTCAAGGCTGTGATGTTAGACATCAATTCTTCTCTGATAGAATCATAAATGACTCTTCTAGCCTTACCTTGCTTTTTCTTGTAAGCAAGCCTACCAACATTTATAGTTGGCTCTTCTGTGACATTAAGAATAATGTCATCCAAGCCATTCTCATCCAGAATGGCTGTCGACCTGGCCTTCTAGGAATTGAAGTTTGTTGAACCATGGAGCTTCTCTTCCGGTTTGAAACCAATGGTAGCCATCTCTGTCACTTATCAAAATGTTAGATCTGCAAATCTTATTCCAAGATCTAGTGAAAAACAACAATGTCCTTTTACTGTGTTTTTCACATGCTAAGCTTTGATACCATGTTGAATTTTCAGCATTAGCATAAACTTTAAAAAATTGCAGATAAACATAAACAAATCAGCAATGTAGTAAAAACACATTCATCACATTAGCACACATGGACACAATATTTTTCACTGGGGAAACCTTCAAAGGACAAAAACCCCAAAAGCATTAATAGCTCATCTCGTAAATGAGATGGCTTAAGAAATTCTTCAAAAAGTTCCTCAAATTCCAGATTTGGAATTCACCACTGAAAAATGAAATTTATCAGTAAAAAACTTAGACTGATAATTTAATTATAATTTCCAAAATTTCACGAAAATTACCCAGTTAGGCTTTTAAGTCAAAAATTATCTTTCTTGAAAAATAATATCAGGCTGCCCAAAAATAGTGCTTGACAGTTTGCCTGAAAAAACCTTCTGCCTGCTGCCCACTGTCTTTTGTTGCTTGGCCGTACGCTGCCCTGCCTGCCCATTGCTCGGCTGTCTGAGTTGACAGCCTTGCTATTGCCCGAAAGGGCTACCAGCCCTGTCTAAGTCCTTACGGACTGGACCGAGGGCCTGTTGCAAGCCTAATAGCCTTGTGGTTGCTACAGGACCCTCACGGGTTTGCCCGGAGGGCCTGGGTGGCCACGGTAACCCTCACGGGTATGCCCAATGTCTACTGGAGGGTGCTGTTAGGGTTGGTATCCTTCCGGGTAGGCCTGTAACAGGATGCTCGAAGGTACCGTGAAGGGTAGAGCCCTTCCGTGGCCTGCCCGGAGCACAGAGAGGGTAGCTCGAAAATGAGAGGCTGCCCGAAAACTGGAAAAACTGCCTGGATCTAGGAGTTGCTACCCAAATCTGAAAGAGGCTCCTCGGATCTAGAAAATTTCCCAAGTGGAGAAACCCTAGCTGAGGGTTTGTTGAAAAATGGATGCCCTAGCTGAGGCAAGAGGATGATCTTCTCTAGCAAACAATATCTCCACCTGTGAGAGCAAAAACTTGTGTGTGCATAATGAGAAGACTTGATCTTCTTTTATAGCCTTCATTCACTTGTAAGCGGACAAGATTAGGAAAGATAAAAATAATAATATTTTTAATCTTTTCCTAATTTCACTTTCACTTTTACCAAAAAGGTCCTTTTATTTTTCCTTTGACTTTTATAAGAAGTCCTTATTTATTTTGGCTTTCACTTGTGGTCATTATCCTGTGGTCAACAAGTCTTTATTTATTTTGATTTTTGACTTTGGCCTTTTTCTAAGTACCCCTGTGGTCATTACTTGTGGTCTTTTTTGATTTCAAAAGTACATCCTCATAAACCAAGAGAGTTATTAATGCTTTTATCTCACACACTGTGTGACACCTAGATCTGGTATTAGGGTAACTTAACTAAGGGTAGCTAATTCTTGGAGAAGCACACCAAGCCCAGACCCAGTCTAGGGCTTATAGTGTCTTCATTCTCCAAGAGAATGGTTACTCAGAACTAAGCTGAGTCTACTAGTCCCAGACTGGTCTACATCGTGGTCCCAGACCAGATGTCTACTTAACACAAGGTTGAGTCTACCTAGTGCAGAGCTGGGTCTATATCATGGTCCTAGACCAGATATCTACCATTCAACAGAATGGTCACTCAACACTGGGTTGAGTCTTCACCGTGGTCCCGGACCAGATGGTCCCATTCTCCTAAGAGAAGGGTCCCATTTGCCTAAGAGATGGGCTCTCGATGCTGCTCAGAAAAATCAACAGTGAAGCCCCTTCCGGCCTTAAAAGATATTGTCTCCTTTGTTAGGAAGTTTTATGTGGAAAAAGTGGAGTCCTCTCCAGTTTTAGAGAGCAACTCAGAAAATGGGCTAAATCTCACGAGTATATACAGAGAAAACGCTATATATTTTGCAGATTGAATGCCTTTTGGCCAAATGATCCAGCATTCTTATAGACTAGATAGACAAATATTGGACAGCGGAATGCGGTGCGAATTTTTATTGAAGGCCTTTACATTATATTATATATATGATCTACTTTGAAATGGAAGAAAGGTCTTGATTTGGGATAAGGTTAAGACTCGGTTCTTAAAATTTGACCAGCCACCATGGTCTTGACCTTGACATCAGTCTGGGTGAGAATTCGAAATTCTCACTCCCCTCCATTCTGAGAAAGAAGATGTCTTGGAAGAAATAAGCAATTCTTTGGGAATGGAAGAAGTTGGATGTAAATAAAGTTTGCTCAACAAATTTATCCTTGAAGGTAAAGTATTCCAATTGACTATTTCACTGGTGTTGGCTGTTCAGCATTGATTAGTCATTGATTTAAAGTTTAATTACTTTCATTTGAAAAAGAGATGTTTTGATGACAGTAGAGCAAGGAAAACATCATGGACCGAGTTGCAGAGAATTTACTATGGCTCAGTGCAGTGTATGCATTGTTAATTCTCTTTCTGCAGAGTATTTACTACAGCTCTGTCTAGTATATGTGCCATTATATTTTTTATTGTAGCTCAGTGGAGTATATACCTTGCTAGGTTTTTGTGTGTGGATATCTAATGGTGCATATATTGCACTGAGCTGCAGTGAATGCTTTGTAGCTCAGTGCTTACTGATCACCATAGAGAAAGGCTGTGCATTTATGAGCCATCTAACTTTTGTAATGGGTAGGTTGGGTAACAGTTGGATTGTAAGTTGTGAATGTATGAAAAAACATACAGAATAGGTGGTGGTGATTGTTGATATGGATGTAGTTGTTGGCTCTCATGTTCATGTTGCCGACCGTTCTTGACTGTCAGTGATTGTATTAGCCTTGCACATACCATGGTGTTGGAGCTCCCAGGTTGAGAAGCCCTGGCAGATGGTTGTGTTGGTGAATATATTACAAGAGTCCAGTTTCTGATACTTGAGTGTTTTTGTTTCCTTTAAGATCTGTGTACTTATTGCTATTCTTTGCCATGGTACCTTTCACCTGTGTACTTATTGCTATTATTTTCCATGGTACCTTTCACTTTGCATTATAATGCATATAAATAGTTATGGAAGCTCATCACAATGTTAATGCCGTTTACTGTTTCTTTAGTGTTCATGTGGAATGAATGCTTAAGTTTTAGTTCTGTTCCTATAACGGTTGACTATTTGTGTTAATGATAAACACTGTTCTATGATTACATGGTCAATGATTCAGTGAACGTCATTTTTAAGGTACGCGTGTTTAAGCACCATTAGTTAAGTACCCCAACAATTGGACTACAAGAATATAGTATACTGGCGTAGATTTTATCAAGCCAGAGACCATCCGACGGCAAGTTGTCTCAAAACGCTCAATATCAAGCAACAGATACCAAACCCCAACTAAACTCATCTGGTGAAAACGTGGATGGATTCCAAAGAGTTAAGAGAGACGAGAAGGATTGGGCAGATATGACCAATGTTGAAGATATTGCTGAAATTTTTGGCACATCACAAAAAATCACAGCCTTTTTTTGGGTGCCGATTTTTTGGCCCAGAAAATTGCGATTTTCATAAAAATTGAAAAAAAAATCGTGATTTTTCGGCAAAAAATCGCGCCATAATACTCTAACGATGATATTGAATTGTTGGAGTAAACATTCTCCTTTTCTTTCCTTTTTCTTTTTTTTTTACTTAATTTTTTCACTTTACTATTAATTGTTTTATTTTTTTTAACTTAATTTTTTTACTTTACCATTAATTGTTTCCTTTTTTTTTAACTTAATTTTTTTACTTTACCATTAATTGTTTCATGATGTTTGAGAGTGTTCCAACCTCATCAAACTTTATATGGAGAAAGTATAATTTCATATCCCATTTAGAATTCAGTAGACTTAACAGTTTTCAGGATTTAAGGATTGACAAAAAATGAACATTTCTATTGGATTCTATCATGTATGAGGTATGAGATTGATGTTTAATGCAGACTTAAGAGCACCAAGCCCTATAAGTACCTAGATGATGATGGTGATTTGTTGAAAGATCATTTAGAATTTATCATGTTACATTGTTATCAATGATCATGTATGTATTGGATTCTTAGATTATAATTTATAAAAAATTTAAATTTCAATGATTTATGTTTCAATTTGCATGTATTCTTACATAAATTTTGTACTATTTCTCATGGGGTCCCCTATGTTGAATGCCCCAACGTCCCTTATAATGTTTACTAAAATGCAGGAGCTTCTATTGGCAAACAAGCCATGACCTTTTCTCGTAAAAGAGGGAGAGGTCATTGATTCTCCAGGATAGGTTGATAGCTAGCTTCTAGATTTGTCATTGGAGTTGACTCATGATGATGAAATATATTTATATTTTGATGTCATTTTGTATTGGTTATCCACTTTTGAGTCTTTATTTGACAACTATCAGGTTTTAAGATTCAGTATTGGCTATGATGTATCATTTTGATTTGGCATCTACTACATATATATTGGTGTTTTTCCTATGTTTATGTGCCAACATGTTTATTTGATGTTGCTGGTTTATATGTTTTAAAAATTGAAAAAATGAATTTATATTATATTTTTTAACGATTGTTGTTGTCTGTCATTTTTTCCCCTGATGTTGGTGGGAGGTTGTATTTCGAACCCTTGCTGTTTTTTTGTCATTGTTGATGTTTTCATTTATGGTTATATTTGAATTGAAGTCCAAGAGTAATGACCAGGTATCACTACTCTCTTGCCAGCACTAAAAGATTATGCAAAAAGTCACTAGCAGTGAAGTCAAATTGCGAACACATGCATTCTAAAAAAGGAAGCTCTTAAACATTCACTATCACAAAGAAAGAATACTGGGGAGGTAGAACCATGAGAAGAAGATCCTACACCCAATGTGAGAAAAGAGCAAGTAAAAGCCAAGAAGCACTATGATTCTTGGATCCATTTTTGGCAACAAAGGAAGATTAAAAAAACCAATGAAGCATGGCATGGATTCAAATCATTTTCTTTTAGAATAAATAATTAGTAGCTTATATTGATTTAGTTATTCTAAAAGAAAATTGTTTGAATCCATGATTGATACTTCATTGATTTTTTTGAATCTTCCTTTTGTTGCCAAAAATGGATCCAAGAATCTTAGTGCTTTCGGGATTTTACTTGCTCTTTTCTCACATTGGGAGTAAGATCTTCTTTTGATGGTTCTACCTCCTTAGTATTCTTTCTTTGCGATTGTGGATGTTTAAGAGCTTCCTTTTTAGAATGCATGCGTTCACAGTTTGACTTCACTGCTAGTGACTTTCTGGTTTCAGCTGCATGAAAATCTTTTAGTAATGGCAAGAGAGTTGTGATACCTGTGATTTGCTGGTTTCAGCTGCATGAAAATCTTTTAGTAATGGCAAGAGAGTTGTGATACCTAGTCATTACTCTTGGACTTCAATTCAAATATAATAATTAGTAGCTTATATTGATTTAGATTTGAAGCACATTCAGTCATACCTGAATGACCACTACTTGTCAAGGTACTATTGCTCTAGATATAGGTGTAGATAGAGCTAATAATTTTGTAATCTTAATGCCATTGCTTTAAAATAAAAATAGCCAATAAAAAATCCAATCCAATTGCAAAGAAGTCAACCAAAGAGTGATAAGAGGGGTTTAAACTTTGTATATGTATAAGAATTGCTGAAATATATGACTAGCTAAAAGTAAGCCAACAAAAACTTCCTCAAATGTCGTGAGCTGTCTAATTTATATGATACTACATTTCATATACAACAATGGTTATGATAAATTATAAATATCTACCCAACTCACATTACATCTTTGTAAGAAAATGGGAAACATTTTATTCACTAAATCAATGAAAAAACACTACATGTATATATACTTCCAGCTATGTTTCAAATAAGCACACTATTTTAATCACACTAATAAATTTATTGAGAGAATATCTCAACCACACCTAAGTAGGAAACTTAGTTGGAGGGAATCTTTCTCACACCCAACTAAATCTACAATAACCTCTCAGATAACAAAAACAATTAATTCACAATGAGCAAATCACAATTTTGAAGAATCCCACAAATTAATAATAAGACAAATAGGGGTCAATAACTCCAACACCCTCCCTTAACCAGTAGTTGTTTGGATATCTGTTCAGTAAGGCCTTCATCAACAACTTTAATCATTTTAAAATCTTGCAAGTAACTAACTCCATCAAGCTTCCTCACAAGTCTTGTAAAGGTGTAGTTTTTGATCCGAGTTTTTAAGTTCTTGGATTCCATTTCCCCCAATCTGCCAAATTAAAAATTTCTCGAATTATTGGACAACCATCCATGTTGAGCTACATCCACAGTGCTCCATCAAGTTGTCTCATTACCCTTGTGAGGGTATAATTCCCAAGATCCATGAACACCTGGACCATCTAGGTAGCCATCCATGTTGAGTTGAACCTACATTTGATTCCCCTTTGAATATGCAAATGCCTCCGGTGCACCTTTAATTTTAGAGATTCATCTTCTTTTATTTGACAAACAAAGGACAATGCTAATATATACTTGCACTAATTCAAAAAGGAATGACAAAAGAACTATTGTGAAACACTAAATGCCTGGTGCAAATTGAAAATAACAGAAGTTTCTGCTTGAGTTAAGAATGCACCCCTCTTGCTTCTTCTATTGCCTTCTTGTAAAAAAATGCAATCTCTTTGAGTGTCACACAAGCATCAACATTCCTCCATGCACGACTGGGTATATCATTACCCTCGATAGGCAAACATAACGATGAACACCTTTTCTCGTCTCTGGCTGGTCCCATTGTATTACATCAAGAGCCCTACATAACTGTAGGTACAAAGACACCACATTAGTAGCAACTTTAGCACGTGGTGAATCCAACTCCTCCTCACTTTGGTGTCTTTTATTTCCAAGGTTGTTTCTAATAGTAGTTGCTCCTTTGGAGGTGACAACACCTTCACTACAACCTTAGTCAAATACTAGGAGCACTACACATCCCAATTGATGTCTTCACACAAAATCAACTGTCACAACAACCCACATAACCTTTTGTTGCTCAAATTTTTTTATTACTATCTTCTTCAAGCAGATTGCTTCATAATATTGTTTCACTCCATTGCAATTTAGCATAGAAGGGGTCTCTAATAAGCTTGAAGCTAAAAATATATTTTTATAGAATAGGTATCAATTTCAAAACCCGTTGATCTTTTGTCATCAAAACCAACAATACAAATGAACACGTTGCAAACAGTTTGTGCAACATGAGATCTGAGAGGCACACATCCGAGTCTCTAATGTATCATTGGATTTCATTAGGAGGAAGGGTTGATGTGCTTTTGGACTTTCATACTGGGAATCTCCCTTTTGTTAAGCTTTTAATGGTTATACAAGATCTTAAAACTTTTAGCATCATAACATCATAACCATATGCAAGAGGATCACTGAAAGAAAGACAAGCACAACCACAAAAAAGAACACAAAGATTTATCCTTGAAACCATGGGGGAGAAACCCAATAAAAATTCCTCGATATAGAATTCAACCAAGTACAATGTAAGACTCCAAGAATAAGAATAGATTTCTTCTCTCCTCTAGATGGATTGCTCCTCTCTCTAGCGAACTTGCTTGAGTTTTGAGTGTGTCCAAATGAGGGAGGCACCTCCCCTACTTATACTGATTAGTGGAGAGGCCTAAAACCCAACATGGTCGTCTTCTCCTGCCATTTAGGGCCAACTTTCCTTGGGAGACTCAAAATTACATTTTAATAATGCCTTTGTGGGTACTACTGACCCGACTTACAATGGAGGTTTCACCTCAAGACTTTACATGACCAAATACATTAATGACATCCCTAATCAGAGGAACAACATATCCAAAAGGGGAGATAATAATAGTTATACAAAATAGAATATCTTCTGTAGTTACATTTCTTTAACACCCTCTTAACAAGGAGGGTATTCTATAACACAACAATACCTAGTAAGCCTATCTGTCATAAGAACTTTTCACAATTACATCCACACTATCATCATCCATGGAACATCATCTTCATGGAGCATCACATCTCATCACATCATCACGAGCATCACATCTCATCACATCACATCTCGACGTATCACCACGAGCATCGCATCTTGACACATTGTCACGAGCATCACATGTTGTTGCATCATCACGAGCATTGCATCTCGTCGCATCATCACGAGCATCACATTTTTGTCACATCATCATGAGAATCACATCTCATCAAATCATCACAAGCATAACATCTCGTTGCATCATTACAAACATCACATCTCGTTGCATCATCACGAGCATCATATCTTGTCACATCATCACGAGAATCACATCTCATCGCATCATCACAAGCATCGCATTTCGTCACATCATCATGAGCATCGCATCTCGTTGCATCATCACAAGCATCACATCACATCATCTCAAACATCATCTTGAGCATCACCTGAACATGCAAACACAACACAACATCCATAAATTAATGTGGAATCACCCACAACATAAAGAATGCTGGAATCTCATTGTATGCAAATGAATGCAGGACCATAACGTCCACAAATGAATGCTGGACCACAACGTCTGCAACTGAATGCAAGACCACAACGTTCGTAAATAAATGCCAGACCACATCTCATTGGGATATTCCTATTCAAAGATACACCCAACCTTCATGTGATCTTCCTTCTAGGGATGCCATCGACCATTTTGGGATCTACCCTTAGTGATACGACTAGTCATACTGAGATCCACCCTCAATGATGTCACCAATCATGTTGGGATCTACCCACAAAGATATGACCAGGCTCTATGTATAGTGACCAGACCACTGGGGCTCATCATTCTTCTATTGTACATCTGCAACTTCATCATTCTTCTCTTGTACATCCACAATTTCATCATTCTTCTCTTGTAGGTGATTGCACATGATCCTTCCTACAAGTAAAATACATCAGTTGCATGGTTAGAAATGTTTCTTAATCTTTAAGACATATTCACAATGATAAATTCTTATGCATAAAGGTATATTCCATACATTCATGCAACTATTTTAGCCAATACAACATTCATCCATTTCTCATATACATATGGTAACATTCTAGATGCCTTGCATCTATACTGGGACATTATTAAGAGTGTGCACTACTCCCAACATGTCAATAGAGAGGTTTCATTCTAGATAAGTAGCGATGGAATGTTGTATAGAACCATAGGCCACTTACCCATGGCATGCATACTAGTAGTATACTGTTCATTAATGCAAGCACTCTATCGAGTATAATACATTTCCTTCAACATAGATATGTACACAATTAAACAATATCATTTAAACAACTAGATATGCATGAAATGACAATTTAAACACTTATCTTTGTTTGTTTGGTAGACTCCCTCTTGATCTTTGTCTCCTTGCACGAATTACTGGAGTCTTGGACAATGTGCTCTACTTCATCATCTGATTCTGAGAACCTATGCCTATCTTTCTCATGATTGAAAATGATGAGAAAGTATTCTACACGACAAATTACATAGGACCGTGTATTGGTGTTGAATCTCTGTGTCCCTGGAAATGCATTCCTTCTTATCAAATTCTGAAAGGGATGAGTATGATCTTTGTCTTCAACGGTAGAATTCCTCTAGATCAAGGTACATATTCCTCATCACTTGAGGAATCTTCCCTTGATTTCTTCTTAGTTGCAATATATTCATGCTCGGTTGCATTGAGAGCAACATCGGTCCACTTTCTGCAACATCTTGGAGTGCTCTTTTTGTTTGTAGCACTACCAACCCAATCAGAGTCATCATATCCCTGCAAGCATATCCTTTGGTCTCTCGCATATCTGAGGACATACTCAATTGTACCCTTTAGGTACCACACCACATGTTTTTCCACAACCATGTGAACACATCTCGGCTCCACTATGTACTGGATCAAAGTATTCACCGCAAAGAAAATATTCAGCCTTTTGTTCGTCAAGTACATTAACGAACCAAACTTCTGCCTGTAGATTATGAAATCAACTATCTCTGAAGTAGGATCACATAGCAACTCCAAGTTTGATGATATCGGTGTAGCTATAGCCCAATATCTCGAACCTATTCAAAATTTCGACTGCATATTTTCCTTGGCTAAGGAAGCTCTCCTATGGATTCTACTACACCTCTAATCTCAAGAATCATGTCAAGATTCTCAAACTTCAAGATTTATTGTAGTCACTCCCTCTGAGGTGGAGCACCATCCTCCCTATGCATCTTATACTCTCTGCATAGGGACATTCTATACTAGAGTAACAAGTAGCCTCCTCTATTGCTTGATCTTCTGCATGTCCATCTATGTCATCTCTCAAAGTCATTGGATATCAAGATCCTCCATCTCGAACTTTGTTGAAAGTTCCTCTTGCACCCATATATGAGCTTCTCGTCCTCTGTAGGATTCCATCTTCGACCTTGTAGCAAAGGTTGAGATCTCCATCACTCTAGGTGATCCTTAAGCACCTCATGGTATGTGCCATCTGATAGGTGGCTTCTGAGCTTGTACAAAACCTTCTGTGCACATGTGAATCTTTGTAAAGAGTCCCAAGTCCTATAGGTTGCTCAATATGCACTTCTACTTCACTGAAGAAGTGTGTCTGGCCACTAGAGCAATGTCTCTTCATAATCAACTCTCTCTTGTTGAGAGAAACCACTAACCTTGCTTTGTATCTCTTGATTAAGCCATCTGATGTATGCTTGATCTTGTATATCTACTTGGAAGACATTATAGACTTCCCTCCAGGTCTTGAGACCACACTCTAGACATCATTCTTCATGACTGGTACTCCTCGATTATACCATCCTTCCATTCTTTTTTCTTGGGACATTCTTTCGCAAAGTGTCCTTTTTCATCACAAGTGAAACATCTAAGTTGTGGGATGTCCTTCTTCTGAAGTATTTTTATTCTCACGAGAACGTTCTTCCTTCTTGTTCTTTCTCTTCTTGGTATGAGCTATTAGGGCTTGATTGTCATCTTCATCCATTTCTTCTTCTTTTTCTATCAATCGAGCTTCTTCTTGTGTGCATTCCTACCATAATTGAGATTTCTTCTAGTAAAAATTCCTTGAATGAAATATTCCCACGATCTTGGGAGACCATTAAGGGTTGTCAACTCCACTTCCGCTTCTTTGACATCGTTTCCAATAAATTCTAGTTACTCCTTGATTTGGGAGACCCTTGTTAAGTGATATTGAATACTTTCTGACATCTACATCTTCATACTCTTAAGTTGAGTCCTCAAGGTCATCTTCATGTTGATATCAAAAATATCCTTGGGAGTCTTCAAAGATTATACATGTGGTATCAAATGGACCGTGGTGGAATTTGCAATGATCTTCTTGGCTTCTTTAGCATTGTCCTCATCTCCCTCTAGATCTGCAGCTCCTCCAATGGGATCGCTTCAACTGGATGCTTGCTTTAATGCTTTTTTAGAAGACTACTTTTGGTGGACCTAAGGCTTGACAAAGAAACCCTAATTTTTCAACTTAGGTTTCATTCATATATTATTGGATATAAATATGCACCTCCTCAAGGTGAGTTGAGCAGCATACTCCTTTTCCCAAAACTGCATACAAAATTGGAAAATATACGATGCCCTAGTTTTCCTGATAGAAGTGTTAGGTTAAAAATTGAAAATCCACAGAATTATAAACTCTTTTCATAGAAATATGCTCCCTTCTAGGGCGAGTTAGATGGTCCTCTTTTTAAACTGATTGCTGGAGGGAAGCGTCCAGAACATGATGCCCTAGTTTCTCCAATTTCTTGTGCATAATTTTCTGGTATTAGTTTTGATGTATCTCTGAAATTACTGCTCCTAAAGGTCTGGAACTTTGTCTTGAGATATCCGGATCTGTCTTCTTTCCAACCCCATAGGTTATAACAATATTGTATTCACCAAGTGGAACTTATGCTAATTTTTCGAAGGTGACCTGTTTGTGGACTGGTTCAGTATAGTGAAATTATATGGACTTCCATGTGTCACTGTTTCAAATTAGGAGCCTGAAACTCGCACCATAGAAACTATAGTCCGAGACCTATCTGCAACATATTATGAAATTCGATTTGGATCTTCCTATCCTGAGATATAGAAATTATTCCAAGGTCACATGTTTAATACTGAATTGTGGAAGAGGTTGGAACCATGTTTTAGAGGGATCATATCTCCTAAAATACAATGAATACGAGGATGAAATTCACACATAAGGTACATAAATATTTCATCTTCAAATTGTCAAAGTTTAAGCTCTCGAGGCTTCGCCAAACTTGAGTTATAGCGAAAATTCTAAGATGACTAGATTTTTCCTTCTAGGGTTTTCAAGCATGAAGTGCTAATCTTTAGTAGTAGTAGTTGTAGCAGTGTTTCAGCTCCACAAAGATTTGTTCCAGGGTGGCTTTCATACCATGTTAAAATTTTAATGGTTATACAAGATCTTAAAACATTTAACATTATAACATCATAACCATATACAAGGGGATCATTGAAAGAAAGACAAGCAAAACCACACAAAAGAACACAAAGATATATCCTGGGAAAGCCTCGTGGGGAAGAAAAACCAACAAAAATTCCTTGATATAGAATTCAACCAAGTACATAGTAAGATCCCAAGAATAAGACTTGTAAGACTCCAAGAGTAAGACTAGACTACTTTCTCTCCTCCAAATGGACTACTCTCTCTAACGAACTTTCTTGAGTTCCGAGTGTGTTCAAATGAGGGAGGCGCCTCCCCTATTTATACTGATAAGTCAGGAGGCCTAATAACCCAACAAGTCTGAATTATCTTCCCAATCATAGTCGATTTTCCTTCAGAGGCTCAGAATTACATTTTAATAATACTTTTGTGGGTACAACTGACCTGACTTACAACGAAGGTTTTACCTCAAGAATTTACATGACCAAATACATCAATGGGATCCCTAATCGGAGGAAAAACATACCTAGAAGGGAAATAATAATAACAATACAAAATAGAATATCTTCTGTAGTTACATTTCTTTAAAGCCTTCTTGCAGGTAACATGTGACAGTAATATGGTGGCTTGATTGATGACCATGACTCTTTGACAATGATTTCTCTTCTCACATCGACCACACCGCCTTCTCCCAACATACTGGATTTACTGTCCACCTACACAACATCAATAGAGATTCACGACAAAACACTACCACATACAAACCATGCTTCATACACTACTACAAACCACATGCTCACACACGTAGCAATCACTCACAGCAACAATAATCTATTCTCACCTATTTATAGGAAACTACTATTCCTACACTAATCCTACTTATCTACAAAGGATTATAATTCAGATCTCTCATGGATTATAAATAACATCTGTAATTTTCTTGGGACCAACGAAAATGGGAGAGCAAACATTTTATTCACACACCAAAACAATTATGAATATATATTATTAAATCAATGAAACATTACACATATATATACATCAAGATATGCCTCAAGATAGGCACACTATCTTAATTACACTAACAAACTTGTTGAGACAATATCTTAACCACACACCTAAATAGGAAACTTAGTTGGAGAGAGCATCTCTCACACCCAAATAGATCTACAATAACCTCCTACATTAGAGGAATTTTGAGGTCTAAAATGGGCCTCCTAAGGAAAATATTAAAATAATAGTTAAAACAATAAAATAATAGTTAAAATAATAAAATAATATTTATTAATTTTGGAGGAAAAAAGAAAAAAACTACTTTTTGTGTTCGTATTTTCGACATATCGCCCTGTGTTTTTACTCAAATTTATATCCAGAGAGCTTGTTGGATGCATAATCAAATTCCGCATCCAATGAGCTCTCCCGATCGAAATTTGAGTAAGAAAACAGGGCGATATGCCAAAAATATGCACAAAAAAATAGTTTTTTTATGACAAATATGCCAATTCAACCATTATGGTTGACTCATTTTATTGGAATTTTATTGGTTCTTTAATTCCAACTCACAAGAACTTATTGTTGGCGCTTTTTCTTATAAGGCCCATTTTAGACCCCAAATTTCCTCTAATGAAACAATGGAAACAAGCAACTGACAATTAGCAAATCAAAATTACGAGGAATCCCACAAATTAACAATAAACCATGTTGAGTCCTTGTAGATGTGAGAAAGGATGTGTTTTTCATCTAAGATATGATTTCCTTCATTGTTCTTACCTTTTCATACTGATATATATACACATGTTTGCCATTGCTTGTGATCCATTGAATACACACCTGGGAATTTCCCAAAGTAGCCATTTTTTTGATTTCAATGTCCTAGGAGATTTTCAAAAGAGCACACATTGCTACAAGTTTGGACTCGTTATTTGTGGAGGGTCTCAATATAATAATAAATGATAGTATCTTTCCAGCCGACCTTCTAAATCCCTACCCCACTTAGTCCTAGGTTACACTATGAAGCACCATCAAAATATCCACGAAGAGTTCATAGGTTCAATTCAAGATAATTCAGGATTTCTGAATTTTGGCTTCTTCACATCTCTTGTGTTGACCTGCTAACCTTTAATCTATAAAATAATGAGTAAATGTAGGTTTTCTTTCTGTCTTGAAAGATGATTTCATTATGGGCAATCTAGATTGACCACATGAATTCCATTGCTAGTCCTTTGTCCTCCTCCTCCACACCATTGATATAATATTGAAGTGTTTCGTTGACGCTGTTTCTTTCCCATGTGATCCGAGAATTGGAAAATCCCCTTGAGACTGCCCAAATTTCCTTAGTGAAATGACAATGGAGAAATAAATGAGCAATAGATTCCTTATGTTCCCCACAGAGAATGATTTTTATTTCCCCCCTCCAACCTCTTTGTCTTAAAAAATCCCAAGCAGGGATTGAATTTTTTTAGAGTTAATTAGGAATGTATTGTAGTTTCTAGAAGTGCTTGAACTTTCCAAAAGTGCTTCCACTACCAAACATTGCCAATTGGTATTTCTAGGTACAGTATGCCGTATCCCAATTTAACAGCATATCTACCAAAGAAATTCATCATTTTCATCTCTCTGAATAATGCTTTCTTGTATAAGAGAGTTTGATTATACGATTCAATAGTTTCCTTCAATTCCAAGAAGCTTGATGTTTTGTGCAATGGCCCATTTCTATATGTCATTTACAGTACCTATGGATATTTTGTTAAGATAGTATATATTATAGTTTCTTAGAGCATCGACCAGTTCAATCAACATTATATATCCAACATATAGTCCTACCAAATGACCTGCTAATTTTCTTATTTAGGTGCCATTTCCCACTTACCAACATAACTTGAGAAAAGATAACAATAGCCTTCCAAACGTTGGATCCACCCAGAAGTGTTTTGGTTGGATTTCTCAATCCATCTTCGAGAGAAGTTGGAGCAATATATTAATGGATGAATATCTCTTGCCATGTTTCTTTTCTTCTAATTAGTTTCTAGGTGCCTTTTTTTTGTTAATACCCTTCCAAATAACTATATATGATTTATTCCTCAACCACAAATACCCTCCGGTATTGGATGGCTTCTACCGATTAGTTTCTAGGTGCCTTTTTTTTATTAATACCCTTCCAAATAACTATATATGCTTTATTCCTCAACCACAAATACCCCAAATACCCGTTGGTATTGGATGGCTTCTAGTGCCATCCAATAAATGAGGATGCTTGTAGGACACTATTTATCTATATCACTTTTCCTACTCTATATATCCATCAACGAGTCCAATGGATAATCTTTGCATTTAGTTGATCTACTATCCAAGACTAGTCTCTTATCACATACTTAATCAAATTCAAGTAAAGGGAAGGAATTTTACAATCATTTCTCGATGGAATTAAAGGAAAGGCATTTTACTTCTTGATGAAATTAAGACACGTAATTGAAATGAATAAAATATTTTGCTTTACTAATTTCCATGCCTAAATTCTTGTAGAATATATCTAGTGATTTTGAGAGGGATTTTTCTTTTCCTATGGTTCCATTTCCAAAGATAAGAATACCATCGATAAATATCATGTGGGTAATATGAGTGAAGAGGGATAGTTCTATTCCTTTTATATTACCCAAATTGAAGTTAACTATTAACAACTCCTTGAGGCCTTCAATCACTAAGAGGAAGATGAGAGGGGAGAGTGGACATCCTTGACGAAGGCTTCAAGAGATAGGGAAAAAATAGGAGGTTGAGCCACTGATTAGGATAACAATATAGGGAGAAGATATAGAATATTCACTCCATTTAATAAAATCTTGGGAAAAACCAACCTGTACCAATATCATTCAAAGGTATAACCAACTAATTTGGTCAAATACTTTAGAAAGGTCAATTTTAAATACTAACACTTAAAAGTGTCGGGTATGAACCAAATGAAGGACCTCCTGGGTAGACGATAGTTTTTGTATGTCACTCCCATGTACGAATCCCTTTTGCTATGAGAGACATGGGAAGAGAGAAAATGTTTAATGTGATAAGTAACAACATTGGATATGATCTACACAAAGTTCCAAAGGGAGATAGGGTAGAAAGCTTCAAACCCATTGAATCTGAAACCTTTGGGATCAGCATTAGAAAACAAAAATTTAAAGAATATAGGGTTATCCTTTCCTATCTTGAGAAGTACAACAAAAATAATAGATATGCATGGATGATATCCCATAATCCCTAAAAGAATTCCACTAGGAAACCATCAGAGCCTGGATATTTATCCAAATAAAGCTTGAAAATAATTGCCTTGAGCTACGAGGGAAATATTGGAGTCATAAAAACTCGATTATATTCTTCCCAAATACAGTTAGGGAATACTACTGCTACAATGAGAGCACTTCCCTGGGATTTCCCACTAGGATGAGTATGAGGTATTTGAAATGCGTTACTCCGACTATGCTAATATACTCAAAATTATCACATTGTAGTCCCCTTTGATCAATAATTTGCCAAATTGTATTGTGTTATTTTTGGGTTGAACCTTGTTTGTGGAAGAATGAAGTATTTTGATCCCTTTATCTTGACCAAATAACCTCAATTTTCATTCTTCAACGGGAGATAGGGTAGAAAGACTCAAACCTGGTAGAATTTGAAACCTTTTGGACCAACATTAGGAAAGTAGAGTTTAAAGTAGATATGGTTCTCCTTTCCTATCTTAAGAAGTCCACCAAAACGAGTAGATTTGCGTGGATGATATCCCATAAGCCCTGAAAGAGTTCCATTGGGAAACCATTAGAGCTTGTATATTTATCTAATTGAAGCTTGAAAATAATTGCCTTAAGCTCCGAGGGAAAGATTGGAGTCATCAAAACTCGATTATCTTCTTCCCCATTCCAGTTAGGGAATACTCATGCTATAATGAGAACACTTCCCAGGGATTTCCCACTAGGATGAGTATAAATATATTTGAAATGATTTACTCCAAATATGCTAATATCCTCAAAATTATCACATTGTGGTCCCCTTTGATCTATAATATACCAAATTGTATTGTTTTATTTTTGGGATGAACCTTGCTTGTGGAAGAATGAAGTGTTTTGATCCCTTTCTCTTAACCAAATAACCCTTCTTTTCATTCTCTAATGAGCCTCTTCCTAGGCCAGTAGGATAGCTTGATTGATTTTCAATTGATTTAATTCCTTGGAGCTTTCCAGTGAAGAACTTAAACTTACATGGTTGTACAAGGCTAACAACTCCCCTTCATTCTTAAGTAGGTCATTACAAAAGTTTTTAAATTGCCCATAACACCACTTTGTTAATCTCTATATATTGACGTTACATTTTTATTATTATATTAGTATTGTTTTTATTGGTAGGTTAAGATATTAATTGTAATTGTGTGGTCAACTGTAGTTGTAATTGTACTCTTTCTCTCTCTCTCTCTAAGATCAGTTCATCTTGTCTTGAACATTTGATACATTGTATAAGGAGTTTGTCCCCTTAAAGAGGCTTATTATTCCTCTCTTTATTTCATTCTTTAGGCATTGTGTTACTTTATTTTTATTATATGTTATTTTGGGAGTTTGGTGCATAAAATTTCATATCAAAGTCATTTTCATCATAATTTTTTTTGGATCCATTTTAGATAGTGAAAATCCGAAAAGACTCAAAATAATGAGTGAAGTAAATGTGGTAAAACATTTAGGTATTGATTCATTATACATTCAGAGTTATGGTCCATGGAAGTTATGCTTTTTGACTAATCCAAAATTAGTCACAAATAAGTATTCTACATAAAATTGTTATATCCAAATCTTGACTAATCCAAATTGAGTGCCACCTATTGCATTAGATAGAAGATAGACCACTATGATAAAATCTTCAGAAGCAAAGAAGGAAATTCAGACTCTTTGGTAGGCTGTATTATTTTTCTCTTGTGAAAGGGACACAATTAACAAGTTTTGATAAAGATACCATAATTTTATCTTGGCACATAAGAATTTGATCAAACCTATGGCATTGCAAAGAAAACAAATTAGGAATCTACATGATGAAATTTCAGAATCAGAAGGGCCAAAATTTCAAATATAATTTAGGAGCAAGGTTGGTTACCAAGACAACCAACACGTTGGTTATGGAGCCTGATATTCTTGATTCAACGATCATGTTTCAGCCGTGTTTGGATCCTAGTAACATGACAAGGGGATTTGGGGGGGCTTGGCCCCCCACTGTAGTCACCATGGGGGGTTTAGGGGGGCCGAGGACTATTTAGGAAAAAATGTAAAATGTTGTAATTTTAGAGTCATGACTTGATCAATAATGGGTGATTTATGGGCCCGTGGTATTTTCCCATGGTTTTTCCTTTATAAAAGGAAGACATTGTAATACGTATGTGTATTTTTTTGTAGCATTGCGAAAAGCGATCTCTGTGATTCTGTGAGAGAGTGAAGAGGAAGTGCAACGGGTGTGCTGCAGGTTGTATCCCTTCATTTTACTGGACAATATAATAATAAAAGGACTGGTAGTTTCTTTGTGGACGTAGCCCATCTTGGGTGAACCATGTTATATTGGTGTCTCTCTTGTAATATTTTTATATGTTGAATATTCACATCTTGTTTATTGTTATTACTCTCCGATCTTGTTTTTCAAATAATTGGTATCAAAGCCAAAAGGTCTATTTGGATGGTAAACTCATAGGAAAGAAGGGTTCCTGGTTCGACTGGGAGCAATGGAAGAAGACAAGTTTAGGGTTGAGAAATTTAATGGACAAAATTACCGGTTATGGAAGATGCAAATGGAGGACTATCTGTACCAAAAGGATTGGTTCCTACCACTGGGCATAAAAGAAAAACAATCGATGACATACAGGATGAAGAATAGGAGGTTCTTGACAGAAATACAATGGGAACAATACGACTGTGCCTGGATTTGTTGGTGGCTTTCAATATTTTAAAAGAAAAGACAACGAAGGGTGTGATGAGCGCATTGGCTAAGATCTATGAAAAACCCTCGGATTTCAACAATGTATTTTTAATGAAGTGTTTATTTAGTATGAATATGTTAGAAGGTGGATTTGTTGCTGACCATTTAAATGAATTTAATACAGTTACTAATCAACGAAATTCTGTAGGAGTGAAATTCGATGATGAGGTTAGGGCTCTTCTAATCTTGTGCTCATTGCCAGAAAGCTAGAATGGCTTTGTCATGGTTGTAAGTAACTCTGTCTCTAGTTCAAACACTATTAAATTTGATGATGTTGTTGGTGTTATTCTTAGCGAGGAAATGCGAAGAAAAGACACAGGTGAGACATCAGGTAATGCATTGACCATAGAGAGCAGGGGGAGACAAAGGGAAAGAGGAAATAGTTCGGGTAATTATAACAAGTCTAGAAAGGGAAGATCCAAGTTTAGACTAGAAAAAATAGAGTGTTGGAATTGTGGTAAGAGAGGACATCTAAAGAAAGGCTGCAGAGCTCCAAAGAAGAAAGGAAACATGCAGTAGGAGACAACTCAGGAAGCTAATGTAGAAGGTGAAGTGTTACAATATGCTTTGATTCTTGCATTAGATAATACTAGTGATTACTGGGTAGTAGATTCAGGGGCTCAATGTCATGCTACACCCCACAGGAAATTCTTTCATGATTATGCTCCAGGTGATTTGGACATGTTTTTATTGGGGGATGATGAACCTTGTAAAATTGTTGGAATGGGTAAGGTACAAATTAAGTTAAATAATGGAAATGAATGGAAGCTAAAGGATATAATCCATATTCCTGCTATGAAAATAAATCTTATCTCAATAGGGAAGTTGGGAGATAGCGACTATTTGTCTACGTTTGGAAAAGCATGGTGGAAGATCACTAAAGGAGCACTAGTAATAGAAAAAGGAGACATGATAGGTATGTTGTATTTATGTCCTCATAATACTGATTATTCTATATCCGTAGATTCCACAAAAATAGGTGCAACATTGTGGCATCATAGGCTTGGCCACATGAGTGATATGGGGATGCAAATTCTTCACTCAAGGAAATTGCTTCCAAATCTGAAGCAGGTAAGTCTGGAATTCTGTGAAAAGTGTGTTTATGGAAAATAGAAGAGAGTCGGATTTCTTAGGGTTGGGAAGCAGAAGAAGAGTGAAAATTTAGAGCTTCTGCATACAGAGGGGGTTCAGGGGCAGTGCCCCTGTAGCAAAAATTTAGGAAAAAATTCCTTGTAAAATGTTGTAATTTTAGAGTTATGACTTGGTCAATAATGGGTGATTTACGAGTCCATGGTTTTGGGAATCTCGTGGTATTTTCCCATGGTATTCCTTTTATAAAAGGAAGGCTTTGTAATATGGCTGTGTAATGTAATGTAGTATTATGAAAAATGATCTTTGTGATTGTGTGAGAGCGTGAAGAGGAAGTGCAATGTGTGTGCTGCAGGTTGTATCCCTTCATTTTGCTGGACGATAGAATAATAAAAGGACTGCCAATTTCTATGTGGACGTAGCCCATCTTCGGTGAACCACCTTATATTGGTGTCTCTCTTGTAATATGTTTATGTGTTTAATATTTGCATCTTGTTCATTGTTATTACTCTGCGATCCAGTTTTTTTTTTCTTAAAAAAACGGTTATAATTTATATATATATATATATAAAGAAAATTTGGGTTCTTACTCAGCTTCATACATAACCAATTTGGCAGATTTGTTTTTCAGCCCTGTTGATGCAACAACAAAAAATCATGTCGTTTACATTCTTCCATCTTTTGGCCATGGATATGATCCATAAATTAATTAAGGTCCAACTATACTTCCTATAAAAAATGCCTAGAAATTTTATTACATTGTAGATCATGACATAATGTAAAGTGATATTGCCGAATTTGATTTTCCTTTTTCATTAACCTGGAACTTGGTGTAATGTAACATTCCAGTTTTTTCTTTGTTTTCTCTTGCTTCCTTCATCTCCTCTTCCTTTTGGCATTGCTTGTATTTTATTAGATCAACCATAAACTTCTTCATCAAATGGGACTAATTCCCCCCTGCTTTTCTCAAGGAAGCCAAAAATTTATTTGCTACTAGACTCCATTCATATGTCGCTGCCAATCCAGTACTCCATCCATAAACCGTTTCCAATCCATTATTATTAGCATCGTTGATGGAGACACCACACCCCAAAGTTTGATGGACGATCTTATCATTGTTGATTAGTTGGGTTTCCAAGAAAAATCACCAATGAGTGCATTTCCTCTAATGGTCAAACCTTCTTTTCATTGCATTTTTCCACCTATGAAAATCCATTTCTTCCAGCATCGTGTTCCCACGATCTAGATGAGTTTGCTTTAAAATAATCATTTCATGTCTATTCATGGGGGGGTTATATTGACTGTGATGTTTCCATTTAGTTCTAAGGTTCCAGGGATGAGGCCAACTCCCTGGTTGGCCATATGATCTGCTTTTCCATTGAGATTTCTCCTTATATGATATAAGGAATAGGATTCCAATTGTTTGAGCAACTCCCTGATGATTCTACCCATCTTGTTTCCATATGGTACATTTTTTCTCATCCTCCCTTGAAATTGAGGGATGGTAATGAGTGAATCCCCCATTATATTTATTCTTCTTATTTTCCAATGCTTCAGTATCCAGAGTCCCTTCCAGAGAACCCACATTTCTGCCTGTTTGTTTGTGGCATGCCCTAGTTCCCATGCGTACTTGTCTTCTTTTTTCTCATCAATATTTATAATAACCCCCTGCTCCAGCCACTACTGGATTCCCCTTCGACGCTCCATCAAAAAACATAAAACATCCACCTTGATCTTGCATACATCTTTCCAAATCATACTTTTCCATTCTAAGACAATAGTTTTGCTGTAGCGTTGGATTACAAAATATATTTGGCTTTTCTGGTGGTTTCTTAGATGCCGTTCATCCAAAGCTTTTCCATTTCGGGTAGTTCATCCATTTCACTTGGATTTATTCCTTTAACATTCAATGCATCATTGAGGAGAGCGACTGCTGTATTTGCAACCTCTGTTGGAGAAAGGTACATGTTTTTGAAGATAACTCTGTTCCTGGTTAACTAAATATGCCAACACAAATATTTCAGGAGCGCAGTCCAAAATCGTGAGATAATAGATCTTGTTTGAAGTGGATGGCTGTATTTGTGTTTCCAACTGGTGAACATGTCCTCCCAGGTTGAAGGGATTGCCTCTGAATAACCTATTTTATAGAGAGCATGCAACCAAACACTATGTGAAAAAGGTAAGATTTGAAATAAGTGTCCTGAAGTTTCACCGTCATTTTTACACAACACACACCTTGAGGGGCCTTAGATGCCTTTTTTAGCCAAATTATTTGGAGTTAATACTTTACCTTGCACTATGATCCAACATAAATTATATAATTTAGGGAGGCCATCAACGTGCCATATGTTTCTCCATAAAAGTGTAGAGGGAGGAAGACAATACGTCCGGAAGAACTTATTATACCTAGAATTTACGTTGTACTCATGACGAGGGAAAGCTATCCATATTCTGAAATATTTTTGGGTAACTGAGATGGGAGCTTTCCCTTTTAATAAAGAGAATAGTATTTTTTGTTGTCCTTCTAGGTGTGGGGGAAGATCCTCAAGTTTCCAATTTTTCCATAACCCTGTCTGCATATTCCATTCAGCCATGTCATGAAGGTGTGTAATATGTTTGCTCTGCGTCCATTGCCAGAGATTTTGAATATCCTGCTGCTCCTCTAGAGGATCAGATCCCATAATTTTATATTCCCATATATTGATCTTTTTACCCTTACCTAGATGCCAACCTATATTGTCTATAATGAGGTTAACAACTGCCTTGCACAGTCGCCAAATTTGTGATCCTTTCCCTTCACAATTTAATTTTTCTATTATGGATAAATTCATTCTTCCAAAATACTTCATCCCCAAGGTCAATTTCCACCATTACCTTTCTCCTGTGAATAATATCCATACTATTTTATCCCCTAGTGATAGATTCATGAGATGTAGGTCCTTGATCCCCAAACCTCCTCGGTCCTTTGGGAGTTTAACAATGTGCCAATTAAGTAGGTGGAATTTCTTTCCATTTGTTTTCTCACCTTGCCACAAATTTTTCTGAGCAACATGTTTAGTTGATTTATTAGTCCTTTTGGGGAAAGGAGGCCATAACATTGATAAATAGAGAGCGAGGATAATACAAACTTTATCAAAACTGTTCTTCCTGCTAGGTTCAACCATCTTTCCCCGCAAGCTTGTATTTTCTTTTTAAACTTTTGCACTACTTCTTCCCAATCTGTCCTTGAAGAGGTTCCAAGATAAATTGGTATGCTAAGATATTTAAAGGATCACCAATTACCCAAGAAAGGGAATTCCATTGAGGAAGAGATTGCTCCAAGAAGATCCTTCGATCAATTTCAACCATAAATTTGAAATTTTCTTTTCTTTATCAGTCCCCCAGAGAGAGATAGGTAACTATACAACAATTTTTTAAAACACCCATCTATCACCTTGGATGCTCCTCCTAGAAAGAGAGTATCATCCGTGAACTGCAAGTGGTTGATTGTTTTAATATTTCTAACTATTTCGTTCTAATCGATCATATTCAAGTTTCCTGCTTAGACTCTCAACCATGTTTATATAGAGCATAGGAGAGAGTGGGAAACCTTGCCATAACCCCCTTGTGGCTTGGAAGAATTTGGTCGGTCTTTCATTGACCAGCGAGCGATCTACAAATAATTTATGCAAGCTTGGATCCAATTTAATATGTCATTATTAGAACCCATTTTTTCCATGAATGTGAAAAGAAAAGCATGTCTTACCCGGTCAAACATGTTGGCCATATTTAACTTGATGATGATACCTCATTCTTTGATCTCTTTGCTTGAGTGCAAAGATTACTGTACCAAGATAACATTATCAAGAATTTGTCTATTTTGCATAAACCCATCCCAGTTCTCAGATATAATCTTGGGGAGAAGGATTTTGAGTTATTTGGCTAGAATCTTTGTAAGAATTTTATAGGCTGAATTGCACAGCGAAATGGGCCTAAATGAAGAGAATCCCATCGATTTTGAATCTTTTGGGATCATAGCTAAGAAGGATGAGTTTGTATCGACTCCCACTTTTTTCTTGGTTATTGAGAAGTTTAGCATTTTGAGGAGGTATTTTTTTAATGAGTTCCCAACATGATCGAAAAAAGTGGATTGAAAATCCATCCGGTCTCGAGGCCTTGTCAAGCTCCAAGTCCCAAGTTGCCTAGATAACCTCTTCTTATACTATCTTCTTTCTTAAAATATCATTGTCTTCTTTTCCTAAAAACATGGATACATGCTAAAGATATGATTCCACTTCTTCTTGAACTAGAACCCCGTCTTATGTATATAGATTTTTGAAATTTTGATAGGATTCCTCTTTTATTTCTAGGAAGGTATTTATCTTTACTCCATCCTCCCTGTTTATCTCTTTAACTTTGTTTCACAAATCCTTACCTTTGTTTGTTTGTGAAAGAAGCTGGTGTTTTGATCCCCTTCCTTTAACCATATACTCCCAGACTTGAGACTCCAATATTCCTCCTCTTGTCTATTTAGTTGGAAAATATTGTATGTCAGTTATTTTTCTTTTTGAATTAACTCTTCAATTATTTCTTCTTTCTCCATTTATAAACTATTCTCAATTAGTTTATGCTTGATCATTATTTTTTCCAAATGTTGGAGGGCGGAAGTTCTCTTTTTCCCATCGATTTAAAGAATGTTTCACCTCTTTTAACTTGGATTCCCAAACAAAGCTTTCAGATCCCATACAGGAGTATTTCAGGATGATGTTATCAGATCCATAACACCATCTTCTTGGAGACAGATAGGGCTAAATAGAAAGGGGATAGGACTGAGGTCTTCTCCTTCCTGGAATTTTAATGAGATCAGTTTGTGATTTAATTATCTTGAAGCAATTATATTTGAATTGATGTTCCATCCTTCCAGGAACCATTCACTATGTGTGAGGAATATGTCTAGACATGATGATATATGGATTAGGCTTGTTCTTCTGTTGGTCCATGTAAACTTTCCCTCTTTTGTAGCTATATCCATTATGCCCCAATTTGAAATAAAATCTTCCATTCTTTATCTAAATGGATTCCTAACCAGATTTCCACCTCTTTTCTTGGAGTTGTAGAGGATAGTGTTGAAATCACCCATTACTATGCTTTTGGTATGTAGATTATCCTCCTTGAAACTGTTGAGGGTGTCCCATAATACCTTCTTCTCTCTGTAGATCACCGATGCATAAACATTGAAGAGGTTCAAAATACAACCGATGTCTTCATGTTTCAAGGCTGTGTATACTATATTTTGGAGATTAAATGAATCTACTAGTTCAAAATTTATTTCTATCCATAGCGTTCTTATGCCTTCATAGGCTCCTCTCACACTGCAAACTATCCCTGCATTGTCCCTCCATATACTACTTCCTATGGACAACATTTCTTTTTCATCAAGCTTAGTTTCTTGCATGAGGAGAATGGTGGGATTTTCATATTTTATTAAATCCTTTAAAGCTCGCACTTTCTGAGTGCTACCTGGGGCCCCTACAATTCCAAGAAACTATATTAATTACTTACACGAAGGGAGTTGGATCTTGCCTCCTTCTGGAAAATTTTCTCTTCCTTGTCCTTTCTCTTTTCCTTGCTTGAGAGAGGAGGTCATTGAGGGCCACGTGCCTATAATTTTGTTTGATTCAGCCTCTATCTCCCTTGCATCTATGTTGGTTAGTCGGCCACATTTTTTGTTTGCTTCCGGATCACCTCCTTCCCATTCTTCTGAACTTTGATAGTGATGAGCTTGATTTCTAGTTAAAATCCTTAAGGGGGTTGTTTGTTTTGAACTATATTTCTCCCCATGTGAAGTTAGTAGTTTCTCTTTATCAAGATCTACTTTTGGTACTTCCAATTATTCTTCATTTTCTACACTAAGATCTGCTGTTTCCAATGCTTCCTTGTTTCTACTTCATTGATATTATTTTCTTTTTCTGTTGTTATGTTTTCTGGTATTTCTCCTTCCTCAGCTTCTTCGCCTTCTTTTGACAAAGAATCAAAGGGATTTGTTCAGGTCAATGCGCCACCAATTGGATCTGGGGGTGCCTTATTACCATTTCCTTTTTCCTTTTTTGGAGCCTGCCATTGTTCACTGATAGATTTATTTGTTGTTGGTTACGATGGGGATTTTTTGCAATCTCGAGCAAAATGCTCATACTCATGGTGGATCTTGCATTTGAAAGGAATATGCTCATAGTCTAGTGTTTGATTGTGGACCCATCCTTCACAAGTAAGGTTTATTTCACTCGAAAATCCCTTCTCTAGATCCACTTCAACATAGACAAATTGTTTACCTTTGGGTTCTGATCTATCTATATACCTACCCAGTGCGTTCCCTAAGGCAATCACCATCCCAACAGGGTAAGGGTACTCGTGTAATATTGAACCATAGTGAGATGCAAATGGTATGCCATCTTCTGGATCAAAATCAAGATTCCATTGATTTAAGTATAGTCCTCTTGATCTATAAAAATATGATCCACTTCGGAATATTAAATCTTTGTCTTCTGCAATTTGAAAAAGAAAGATGAAGAATCCTTTGCCGCATGCAAATACTTTGATTTCTCCCATGATCAGTGGTTTCCATCATTTCTCCACCCAGTAATCCATTGATTTTGGTGAGGGCCACATGCCCATGAACTGGAACACCAGTGCACGATCTGAAAAGCCCAAAGAACTTCTTTGAAAATTAGTTGGATCTAGGGATACGGTTGGGACGTCATCCACCTTTTTAACAAATCAAGAATGCACTGGTTTTCCTTTTGGATTCTTTTGGAGGGAGGCTACCATATTCTTGAAGGCAACAATCTCAGCTGCAAGAAGGGGAGCGGGAGGGACCCCCTCTGTCGCCATTCACATTGACTATGCAGGATTAGAGCATGGGGATTTGTTTACAACATTCAGATCGAGCAGGTGTGCGTCTAATGCTCACACTGGTCTCACATATAAAAAATGTTTGCATTTAGAACAAATCACAACTATTTGCATAAATATAGGATCATCATTAAAAAGAAGTTAAACCCCGCGATCGTGTTTTTCTAACACTACAAACCATGGATTTTAAATGTATGTTAACTTGAAACTTGCATGACGTTTGATTGGAATGTCTATTTTGGGTGATTCAAAAGATGTAATAAAGAGGAATGAAAAATATAATTAACCAACTAAACGTCTAGAGAGCTCAACCATGACTCAGAAATAAAATGAATAAATGTGTAATCGACAATCTAATTTGGAGGCCAAGGTTAAGGAATTGAATGATAGGTCAATGATACATGTTCAATTGGTAAACATAAAAATGATATTAGGAAGTGAGTTGAAAAAGATGAATAAGAAGATGAATATTAAAGAAGATCTCGAAATGATGGGAAGCAAAGAGGATCTCAATGTTATAAAGTGGGTAATTTTGAATGAGATGAGACATTTATTTCCTAATAATTGTAGTGTCCCATCGTGGCTAGTATCATTTTGTGACACTTGAGGCATATGCTTTTTTTTTTTAATGGATTTTGTATACTAGGTTTATATGTAATGGACCTAGTTGGGTCACTTGATTGGTGAACCGTATAATATATATGTATATATTATATACACGGTTACATCTTTTCTTATGGGTGATTATATCTTTGATTATGTGTACCAAATCGATATTGATTAAGAACATGTTATAAGTGTGTTTCTTTTTTTGCATTTGGTTAATGACATGGATTATTATATATGATTATGACATACCTATTATTATTATTATTGTGCATAAGAAATAGTTGATTATGTATGCTTAACCTTGTAATGAACACGACTTTGTAGGGAACTTAGTTACTTGTTGGCAAGGATGCTCATATTAGAGATGATTATGGAATCCATTTCGTTAGAGTAAAAATGACCGGGGAGGTCATGTACACATTTAGGTAAAATATGATTAAGTTAATTCAACATGAATTTTAATTAGTGCTATTAGTTTATGAGGGTATGATGTGTGTAGGTCTAGAGAAATTTAAAACCTTTCCAACAAGACCATCAGACAGATATGAGCTCACAAATAGTAACTTGAGGGAAACATGGATTTTTGATATAGAATAAATGAGAAGCCATGGGGGTTAGGGTGCAGAGTTTTAAATCTGTGGAAGATAAAGAAATGTATTCTTGGATCTGTGGAAATATTAGGGAATGGAGTCCTAAATATTTAAAAGATCAAGGTGTGGAGTCTTGGATCTATGGATTAAATTAGGGCATAGAGTCTCGAATCTACTAGGATGTGGAGTTATAAGTGCAAGGAAAGGACACAAAGTTCTATTAAGTTTGAAGATTTTAAAAATAGAGGTTAGGAATCCATATTATCCAACACAAAAAATCACTCAAGGGCATGAATCAACCAGGTAAGTCTTCCCTATAAATACATGACCCCAATGGTATGAGGGCAGAAGAGGAGAGCAACTAGGTGCGGTTATTATAAATTAGATATGTAGGTCAACTTAGCTAGTTGATTAAAATTAGAGTGGTTTTGAGAGGATGATAAAAATTGTCTCCCTAAGATTGCTTGTGATCTCGATATTACTGCATTTGGGTACTATTGTGAGCTCATATAGCTTGAGGGTCTTAGGGGAAGAAGTTTTCCTTGGATAAAGTTGGGTGGAAAACTAATTGGTATTTAGGGTTGGTACCTGGAGCTGTTCAAGAGAGAAAATATGTTAGGATTATTAATTGATCCTCCCTTGACCACCATAGTCTATTTGTCTTTTCCTAGCTTAGGAGGTCTTTACCACTTCACTAGTGCATGGGGGACTCACCTAGGGGCCACCTACCACTCAATTCACTTGTATGCATGAGTTCAGGAGCTCCAAGAGCCAATCCCTATAATTTAGGAACCCACTCTGAGTTCCACCAATAGTTGACCCTAGCATGTGTTCAGTTATGTTCAATTATGCTCTGATTCCCATCAGTTAGTTCACTCCTAGTAATCCTAGCACTGGTTTGCATGATTTAAGGGAGGTAGGGTGCATTTCCTCACCTACCTGCATCAGTTAACTGATTGTGAACTGATTCAGTGATCTAGAGTTGAATTAGTGAGCTCTAGTGGTGATTTTCCCACACTAAGTTAGCACCAAAGTCACTTTGAGTTGGTGATATCGAATCCTCCGTAAGGCATTCTAATTCTACCTATTTTAACACTATTGTATTACGGAGAGATAAATGACAATTGATGTAATGTTATGCTGACCATTTTTTAATCTCATGTGCATGTAATTTTCCATGAAACTATTAATTAGTTTACATTGAATATCTCTCTCTTATGCAGCCTTATCTTCACAATGCTTTCATTCACTATCGAGGATCCTATGCTTCATTAAAATTAACATGGTATTAGAGCAGGTATCCAGGCCAACTTCAAACCTTAGAAACTTTGATTGATGCAACCAAAGTAATCGGGTTAAACATAAATCCCAATAGTAGTTCCTTGCTCCCTCTGGATTTTGTCTAGAGAAGTCTAACCATGTGTGATGCACCCAAAGAAAGTGCACATGTCAAAGTGGAGAGTCTTTGAATTGGTTTGTTGTGAATCAAAGTGTTTTGTAGTGTTTTTGCAGGTACATTCAAATATTTTTTGAAGATTTAACTATTTTTGAAGCTGTAAGATGGAAAATTTAGGAGCTTTAACACCCAAAATCCTCACCCCCTTCAACTATCTTGATTGGAGGGATGATATGCAGATTGTCTTGCAAAATAAGGGTCTGTACATCACCATGGGAAGAGAGGTCGATCCCCGACAACCTCTTAAAAATTTGAAGCATCTGAACAAACTTGATGAACCATTTGACTTCATGTGCATCCACATATCTTGGGAGCTGCTCTTCCATCTTGATGGACCGAGAACTCCAAAATAAGTATGGGATAAGCTTGAATCCTTGTTTGGAAAGTAGGATGAGCTCAGGGGCCATATTATGGAGAATGAGTTGATAAAACCACAACCCAACAACTTCAAAACTATATAGCATTTCTTCTCAAAATTTAAATCCCTTGTAACACAATGCAAGCAATGCAAGATTGATAAGAAGGACGAGAAATTGGTAACCTTAATTCTAAGAAAAATTGGCCCAGAATTCTCAGTGGTTGTATATGCCTTTCACTCCGGGAGACTGAAAAATCCTAATTGGTGAATGCCATCCCTTGATTCCTTCATAGAATCACTAATCCAGGAACAAGTTAAGTTGATACAGATGGGAGCTCTCAAAGCCTCCGAGAAACAAGCTCTCTTAGTTGGGGAGACTAAAAATGCGCAAGCAATGGGGAAGCAGAAAGGAAAAGAGAAGAACATTGATTTCAAACCCAAGGATAAGAAAAATCCTTCAGAAGGAGCCTCAGGTTCCAAGAAGGACAAGCTCAAGAAGTTTGACAAGGCCAAGTGCTATTATTGCATGAAAGGAAATCATCTAGAGAATCCTTGTATGAAGAAAACCATAGACCAAATGTTTAGGTTTTTTGAACATAACAACATTGCTCTTCATGAAGGAGCAAATAATCCTGATGCTGGAGACAAGAGTGAAGAACATGAGAAGTGCCATGCTCTAAAGGAACAATTTTCTCAATCATAGCCCTTTCTCATTAATCCAGGAGCCTCCAGCCACATGGTTTCCTCCAAACAATCATTCACTTATCTGGATATCTATAGAGGACCAAGCATCCATATGGGAGATGACTCACAAATACCAGATGTAGGGAAATGTTCCATTAAAATTGAGAATGGAGTGTTCCAGAATGTACTCTATGTCCCTTCCATGGTAGCAAACTTGTTGTCTGTATACATATGCCACATATTGGCTCATCCAAGCGATCCACATTTTATCCTGACACAATGGAGATCTTAGAAGTCTCTATTGAAAATATGATAGTGAAAGGAGTTGCTAATCATGCCTTCAAGGAATATGAGTTTTCTCAATTTCTTCCTAATTCATATCCTAGTGCCTTATTGACTCATGCCAATAACACAAGAAATATATGGCATGAAATATTTGGCCATCTGAATTTCAAGTATCTCTATTAGCTAGAAAATGAAAAGATGATTGAGGGATTGCCTCTCATCAAATCTTATGAAGGCATGTGCATTGGTTTCTTGGTAGAGAAGGATCCAGAGCGAAAGTATGGGGTTGGGAAGGAAAGAATATATACCTCCACATTGGATTTAATTCACAATGATGTCTCCAGACCGATGACTACAACATCTATTAATGGATCTATATACTTTTTGACCTTCATTGATGATTGTTCAAGGTATTGTTGGGTTTACTTTCTGAAGCAGAAGTATGAGGTATTTGAGACCTTCAAAATATTCAAATCCTTGGATGAGAACACTCTTGGAAAGAATATCAAATCACTTATATATGATAACAGAGGTGATTATGTCAAAAGAGAATTCCAACATATTTGTGCATCAGCAGGCATTCAAATACAACAATTAGTACCATACACACCGCAACATAATGGTGTAGCCGAGAGGAAGAATAGATCCTTGAAAGATATGGATACATGCCTTCTATAAGAAAGAAATATTCCTCCATATCTATGGGATGAGGCAGTAAATTGTGCTTTGTAAATACAAAAAATCATGCCTCATAAGTCAGTGATTGGGGCCACTCCATTCGAGGCATTGATAGGACATAAGCCCAATGTCTCACATCTAAGAGTTTTTGGCTCCAAGGCATGGGCCAAAATTCCTACAGACAAGAGGAAATCCTTCCAAGCCTAGAGTAGCAAATGTATACTACTAGGACATGCAGATGATTCCAAGGCATACAAACTGATGGAAATTGCAACCAAAAAGTGCTTCATAGAGCGTCGTGTTCAATTTGAAGAATATCAGGTGCATGATCCACAACCAACTGAAGAAGAAGAAGGTATAATTTCTCATCCATTTCCATTTGTAGATGATGATGTCTTAACTAATGTTTCAGATTCATAATATGATGATCAAGATGATCAAGATCTTGATGTTGAGAATGAACCTCAAGTAGATCCAGATCCAGATCCAACACCTGCTCCCAATCGGAGGCCTAAATGGGCCCAAAATCTCATTGAAGTAGCTAGGAATAGTGTTGGGGATCCAGATAACAGAAGAAGGACAAGATCTTAGTATCGGGATGAAAGTATTGCACTTTTCCATTCAGTTCCACTTCTTCGAGAGAGGCGTTTCATGATTATGGGGTCAGATACTCAATCATAAAAGGAGGCTTGCCATGATCCAAGGTGGAAGGCAACTATGGATGATGAGTTTGGTTCGCTACAAGACAAAATAACCTGGGAGCTTGTCACTTTGCCTCCTCGGAGGAAGTTAGTTCAATGCAAATGGATCTTCAATACCAAGGTAGTAGCCGATGGAACCACTACCAAGTATAAGGCTCTATTAATGGAAAAGGGGTGCTCACAAGTCCATGGGTTGGACTATAATGAGACATTTGCTCGTGTTGCAAGAATGGACTCCATAAGACTAGTTTTGACCATTACAACTTCGAAGAGGTGGGTGGTACATGACATGGATGTGAAGAGTGCCTTCCTCCATGGTGACCTGTAAGAGGAGATCTATAAGAAACAACCTTAGGGGTACATTGAAGATTCCTCCTTAGTTTGAAAACTGAGTAAGTCTCTCTATGGAATCAAGAAAGCCCCAAGGGCATGGTATGCTAAGATGGATACTTTCCTAATGTCACAAAAATTCGAGAGATGAAAGTCTGAATGCAATGTATACATGAAATAGAAAGGGCAATTCTTACTGTTGATTGTTCTATACGTGGATGAATTTCTCTTTACTAATGGCTCAACTGCTGTTTTGCTCTGCATCAAGTCATCTTTGAGCGAAGCACTCTCCATGACTGATCTAGGATTGTAAAGGTAGTTTATTGGTCTCAAAGTAAATCAAAAGTATTCAGGAACCATGATTACATAGTCCAGATACATAGGAGACTTACTTAAAATATTTCACACGACTGATTGTAAATCAACACCCTTCCCCTTCTTATCTGGCATCGGGTTGGAAGAAGGTGGTTCCACACCACCGATTGACAATACACTCTACAGACAAATGATTGGTAGCCTATTATACCTCAGCCATTCGAGGCTAGATTTATCTTATGCAGTGGTTGCCATATAAATGCAGGAGCCACATGAGCTGCATTGGAAAGGAATAAAGTGCATCTTGCATTATTTGCAAGGTCCGAGGGAGTTTGGGATCCACTATTCTGTCGGTGCAAACTCGATCTGATTGGTTTTACTGATTTAGGTTAGGATGGTGAAGGTACTAACAATAAATATACATCAAGATTGTGTTCATGTTGGGATCTAGACCAATCTTCTAGTCAATCAAGAAGCACGTAGCTCTTTCTCTCTCTTTAGTTGAATCAGAGTATCGAGGGGTTGGGAATGCAACTATTTAGGAAGTTTGGTTGCATGGGATTTTGATAGAGTTTGGTATTCACACTTCTCCTTTTATAGAACTCTATTGGTGATAATCATAGTACAATCAAGATATCTAGTGATCCAGTTCAGAAACAACAAACCAAGCATATTGAAGTCCACATGCACTACATTTGGGAACTAGTGCATAGTCAGGCTATCATTCTACATTACCGCCTTACATAGGAGTAGATTACAGACATTTTCATCAAGTAATTCACTGAAAAGATATTTGTCTATCTCATATCTCTTCTTGGTGTAAAGTATTGATTTAGTTATTGTTCTTGATTTTCTTGTTTATTTTGCGAAGAGATTTTTCCCATGAGTTTTTCCCCATTTTCTTGTTTTTTTATGTAGTCATTTTTGCATTTATATTGTATGGGTGATCTTTGGTCTAAGTTTCCAGGTCCCAGGTTGTCCAAGTTAGGATTAANTGTTATGATTATTAATTAATCCTACCTTGACCACCATAATCTATTTGTATTTTCCTAACTTAGGAGGTCATTGCCACTTCACTAGTGTGTGGGGGACTAACCTAGGGGCCACATACCACTCAATGCACTTGTCTGCATGAGTTTAGGAGCTCCAGGGACCAATCCCTATAATTTAAGAACCCACTATGAGTGCGACCAGTAGTCTCCAGTAGTTGACCCTAGTAGGTGTTAAGTTATGATATGATTCCCATCAGTTAGTTCACTCTCAGTCATCCTAGCACCAGTTTGCATGGTTTAAGGGAGGTAGGGTGCATTTCCTCACCTACCTACATCAGTTAACTAGTTGTGAACTGATTCAATGATCCAAAGTCGCATAAGTGAGATCTAGCTGTAACTTTCCCAAACTGAGTTAGCGCCAGAGTCAATTTGAGTTGGTGAATTCAAATCCTCCCTAAGGCATTCAAATTCTACCTATTGTAACACTATTGTATTACAGAGAGATCAATTTCAATTGATGTAATGTTATGTTGACCATTTTTTATTATTATCTCATGTACGTGTAATTTGCCATGAATCTATTGACGAGTTTACATTAATTTTTCTCTCTTCTGCAACCTTCTCTTCACATTGCTTTCATTCACACCTGAGGATCATATGCTTCATTAAAATTAACAAAATCAACAAGGTTTCACATATAATTTTCAGTTTTGTTCAATTTTGATACATTGTTTTTCTCAATGTGGTTCACTAGACCGAAAGTGGTCGAAAGCACACTATGTGCACGAGAATAGTTCCAAGGGTCCCACTTGAAGGGACCTCACCCTTTATGCACCAATATTGAGAGCTTTAACTTGAAGGACTCAAAGAATTGATCCCTCGACCCCGACCTAGTGACGACTTGTCCACGGAAGCTCCAACCAATTCAGTTACCCCATCGAAATTTTACTACATTATTTAATTTATCTATTTGAAATAATTTATGATTTCCTTAAGAATTAATCTAAGTTGCTAGCTGGAAACTTTATAAATTTGTGGTTAATTATTGAGTATTGGGTACATTTCATTTCAACTAACATTTTAGGTAACCGGACAGTTTGTATGGAATCTGTGGAAGTAAAATTTTTATGTAGAGATTAAAGGAAAATGATTTGTTGTTGGAGCTGAAAATATTCCGTCTTTCTTCTTTTATTCTTTGCTTCATTCTATAGATTTCTCCTTGAATGAGGCAAACAAATTTACTAAGGGCATCCAAGAAGACTTGATCAAAATTGTTTTTCTTTCTTTCTTTTAATTTATTCTTATGAAGGAAATTTTGTTCATAGTATGTATTTTCATTACTAGTGGCACATGAAAACTTATATAATTGTGAAATTTTATTATTTCTGGTTGTAATTGCTACCTAACATGTCATGTGTTTGACAAATTGTGCAAACATACCTTAGAGGTTTTAATTTTGTCATACTTTAGAAAATTGATTCATGTGACCACTCTATTGCATTTCAAAGAAAATTCAGGGGTAATCGTACCATATGGACCTAAAACCCCCAATTCGAGTAAAAAAAAATTGCTTTTAGAATCAGATTTCGTGATTTGGACAATTTTCAAAATTTACTAAGCATCCTATGGGGATTGTCCTAGGGTCTAACTATGAAATTTTGCATATCATTACCAAATTCCCTTACTGAATTATGGTAGTAGATCACATGGCTGCAGTTTAATGTTTGCAAACTGTTTGTTTTAAGTTCTCAATGAACTCTATTAGTTTGTCATTAAAGTGTTTGATTAAATGCCTCAATGGCTATAATTTTCATACATGTAAAGTGTTTGATTAAATGCTTCAATGGCTGTAACTTTCATGCATGCAAAGTGTTTTATTAAAGGTCTTAATGGATGAAGCTTTCATGTTTTTCCTTTTTCTTTTGATTTAGAAACCTGAGTATTCATCTAAGTATGGCTATAAACAATAGTGTTATATTGCAGATATTGTTGCTATGCTTCTTGTTCATATGCTTGGCTACATACAATTTAAAAATAATTAAGAGTAATTCATTCCAAGAATGAAGGGAATAATTCCTTATGTTTCTCCATTATTTCTTATATTAGTTTTTGGTTGTAGAATTGATGGAATGTGCTAATTTTTTTGACGAAATAGGCTTCACAATATTATATTTATCTTAAAATATTGAATGATTATAATCATTATATGATATATGAGTTTAATCACACTTAAAATATTCTATTTTGAGTATTAATGTCCAATGGGGAGCTTTCTTCTTGATGTTTTGTTAAGTTGGTAAGGTGGGACCTTACATATGGTATTAAAGTGAGACACAACACTAAGGCCTAATGGGCCTGCATGCTTGATGGTAGATTGATGTATGAATGTTGATTTATTGTGTATATTGATTAGATGCATGTTGGTTACATGTCTATTATTTTGTGACTATTAGATTACAACCATTTAGGAACTTATTAGAAGAATGGATACTTCCTTCAATTCTTTGTATTTTTGTTCAGACAAATTGTGGGAAATATGTTAAGGAACTTAAAGAGATGCTATGAAAAGACATGCTTGAGTAATTGGGGTTAAACCTGAGTTTATAAATGGCTTGGATGGGTGATGGATATATGTGGAGTATATGTGTGGTTTCTTATATGGTTAATGTGTTATTATTGATGTGGTGTGGGTTAAACAACCATCCATATGGGCTTAAATCACACATACCAAGAAAAATCACGACTTAACATGGGTTATGGTATTATGAATTAGTTTATGTGCATTGGTCATGTCTCTCCGAGTTGCGAGGATTGGATTCAATTAATGTGATAATTGAGTTCACCATGTTAATTTTGACTCTTTAATTGCCACTTTTAATTGTGAATGTAGTTTCACAAGTAACGCATGGCATCAATTAAAGAGTTAAAATTTGATATGTGAATATATACTTAATGATTAAGAATGGACCCCCTATGATTTATCTGATTGGAGTTGTGTGCTTGTTAATTATTCATTTTGGGTTGTTGTTTTTCATCAGGCAACTTAAAATCACTCAGATACTAGGTTGTGGTATGCCCTACTTAGTAAAGAAGAATTTTATATGTCTTGTATGTGTGAATGGTTGTGGACACCATTTTAAGGAAAGTTTGAAGGCTGTGTTTTTCTATGTAGTTATGGGTGTGGAATGCATACTATCATATATCCATGAGTAAGTAATTCTTCCTATAACAAATAAATTATTTTGATGACACCTCATGGACATGATTAAGAAGGGTTTTAGATATGTGTGCTTGACATTAAGTGAAATAAAGACTCATAACATGAATTTGTTTGAGATTTAAATATACTAATTACTTTATTTACAAATGGAGAAAAATGAGATTTGTATAGTGAATACCATTGGGTGATATGAACTAGTGGAATAGTTTAATCACTGGCATAAAGTAGTCAGTAAGACTTGATTATTTGTAATCATGTATTTTTGTGTGTGTGTGCTTCATTGATGTAAGATGAAGTTGATTTTAAAATGCTTGAAATTATGAAAAATTTATTATAAAGGGTTGATGGTCTATCTTTCCCACTAGATTAATAAGAATTAATTCTATCACATTTAAAGGATATTTCATATAGCTATTTCAAGGAAAGATAGAATATCTTCTTGGCATTTTTATTGGTTGTATAGACCACCATTTAACATTCGTTGAATTGTAGTTATCTAAATTATTCATAGAAATTATGAGGATTGAATGCATGTATTTATCTAAACTATTTTTGGGTAGGTGACAAGGTTAACAATGCATATTGCATATGAATTTTATCCACGACTTTCTTAAAATTTTGTTGGTTTGTGAGGATTAAATAATAGTATGTTTAGATAAAATATCTTACGTGGATGGAACTTAGTTCTGTTTGAGCTTAGATAATATACATGAGATTAATAGAAAACTGTTTTCAAGTTCTTATTCATTAATAAGAATGTGTGCTTGTGTTATTCTACGGAGGACAAATTGAAGAGGATGAGATCTCATTCTTGATGAACTAGTATTGTTGCATGATTAAAGAAACTAACATGATTATATATTATGTTGAATTCTTGTAAAATTTATCTTGAAAATGATTTATTATCCTTATACAATCTCTTAGTGCCATGGTTACTATTAGTTCCATGCATTGGGTTGATTGTAATTTCTTGAGCTCAAGCTGAGGTAAATTTAATCTATTTTCTGAAAACACAAAATAAATTTGTAGTTTAGACCTTGAATATGAAATGGACTTGAATCTATTGGTTTTTTATATGTGGCTTAGGTTGGTAATTCCAACACCCATTAACTCTAAATAAATTCTAGGTTTTCTTATGCTTGAAATGTTGTGTCGATACTTTTTTAATCCATGTGGCCAAACCTTATTTAGTTTCTTTTCTAGTGTACCTTAGTATAACTCGGTGGGTTTGACTTCAAATGACTTAGGGATTCACTTGAGGTTTATCTTTGTATCTATAGATATTCTTTTTATTTTTTTGGATTTACTACTATGAAATTCCTCTTATTCTGCTGGCTTATTTCCCAATTCTTTTGGAAAAGAATGTTTGCTTGTTATTATACGAAGGAAAAATTGAAGAGGAGCGATATATCATTCTTTATGAACTACTATTATTGCTTGATTCAAAGAAACTAAGATTACTATAGATTATGTTGAATGCTTGTAAAGTTTCTATTGAAAATGATTTAGTAGCATTATATGAATTCCTAGTTCCATGGTTACTATTAGTTGCATGCATTAGGTCAATTGTGATTTCTTGAGCTCAAGCTGAGGTGAGATTTAATCTAGTTTTTGAAAAAAAACAATAATTTTGTAGTTTAGATCTTGAATATGAAATAAAATTTCCTGGTTTGTTATATGTGCCTTAGTTTGGTGAATTCCAACACCTATGAACTCTAAAAAAATTCCTGGTTTTCTTATGTTCGCAATATTGACCCGATACTTTTTTTTTCCCATGTGGCCAAACCTTATTTAGTTTATTTCCTAGTGTACCTTGGTACAACTTAGGGTGGGTTTAACTTTAAATGGATTAGGGATTCACTTAAGGTTTATGTTTGTTTCTAGAGTAATTCTATTGATTTTTTGGATTTCCTACTAAGAAATTCCTTTTATTCTGCTAAGTTATTTCCCAACTCTTTTGGAAAAGAATCCTTTCACTACTAGATTCTAGGACTCATTTGATACTTGTTCTATGATTTTTTTGTATGTTGGATAAATGTAGCTCTTAATGTTAGTTTCACATTGTTAGTAGGTCACCCCTTAAGCGATGTTATAGGCATCTAATCAATGTCACTATTAACATGATTATTGATCTAGTTTTTAACTATAAAAATTGGCTCACAATGTCACTTAAGGGATGTCAAAAATGTGGAAGATACAAAAAAAATCGTCTCTTAAGGGACATTTCTAACATGTCTTCAACATCCCTTAAGGAACATCATAAACATGGAACAATGTGGGAGAAATGTTTCTTAAGAGACGTTCCTAATGTGGCTTAAACATCCCTTAAGACACGTCCTGAACATGGAACAAACGTGGAGCCAAAATCCCTTAAAAGACATTCCCAATGTGGCTTGAATGTCCCTTAATCCATGTCATGAACATGAATTGAACAAAAAAAACATGAAATTAATGTTCAAGAGATGTGGAATGTATTCCAATTAATGGATATAAGTTTGGTGTTTCAGTTATTCTATTGACACTCAACTCACATCGCTTGTACATGGAATCAACGTAGCATGAACGTCTCTTAAGGGACATCATGATTGTTGTTTTAAACTGACTAGAACATCTTATAAATGTGGGATACAGGTGAAATGAAGGAGGAATTTGTTAAAAACTTTTAACATAGATATGATTTGATGGCATTAACAATCACTTTTAAAATTTAGCAGACTCTTATCATGATATATTAGCAATAGACAAGTAGTATTCAAGTTGTAGATAATGTAATGTACCAATGGTAATAGTAAAGAAGAAACAAGCATCCACAAAGAGACAAAAAAATTATCATGGGGAAAAACTTTCAAGGAATAAAAATCCCAACAAGAATAGTCTTCCTTAATATGAGATGTCTGAATTTAGATTTATGATGGGAAAACTTTACAAAAAATGCCCCTAGGGCTTATATAACATACCAAGATAAATAAGGATGAACCCCATTGTCCAATCTGAACCTATTGTAGATGATGAAAACCCTAGTGTAGATTACGCCAACCCTCTTAGCAAGAAAAAAAAACCTTAAATATTGGAAAGATTGTACTTCTATTTCATGAAAATCCTTTTAGGTCTATAACACATCCTTAACAACCCTTCTAGGGATTGAAGGGACTCAACACACCCTCTACTAGGGTTAGAGAGGTTCATGATACTCTTATTGGAATCCTTGTGGGCTTGGAGAAGAATCCAGTTCCCTCTACTAGGGATGGAAGAATCCACAATATCCCTCTGCTAGGGCTGGTACAAACCTCAATGCCACCTACTAGGACTAGAATAGTCCACGACACTTGTGTTGGTATCCCTAAGGGCTTGGAACATATCTCAAAGCATCTATTTGCTTGGATTTGAACTTGACATCATCCAATCAAGCCTCAACATATCCTGAACTAATATTGGCAACCTTGATTGCATCCTGTGAGCTAGGAATAACCCACAATACTCTCCAACAACAACCCTGTAGGATCAAAACAACTTTGGCATCCTATGTGGAAGATAAAGAGAGATAGAGGAAGGGCGACCGTCCTGCTTGTATGCTTGAATGTTGATAAAAACCCAGAGATGAAGATAGGCCACAACTGAGAAATATATATTCAAAAAAATGAAGATGAAGAGTGTGTGTTGGTCAGATGATAATTCTTCTCTATTTATATTCCATCATGGAGATAGATAGATCCATAATTGAAGGAAACCATTCTTAGGGGATTTTAATCTTTTGGTCTTTTGGCCTTTTTTGGTCTTTTGACCTTTTGGTATTTTCATATTTTGAGGTCTTTCCCTAGTGGGATCTTGGTCCTTCACTAGTGGGTACTTGGTCCTTCATTGGTGGGATCTTAGACCTTCAATGGGGTTCCATAACCGTAGCTCCTTAAACAAGTCACCTTGGACCCCTTCTCTTGATTTCTATGGTCCACATGTTCCAACTCAAAGTACATCATTATAAATAAGGAATATTATTCTTATTCTCCAACATCATGTGATAGGTACTTCAACAAGGGGCTTCCAGTGCCTTGAGAAGGTCTCGTAGCCCAGTAATCAAGTGCGCTCATTCTCCTAGAGAATGAATCTCATCCCTAGGATGAGATTTAGTCCAATAGTGGAATCAAATTCATGGTAACTGATAAGGTGCCTCCATTCTCCCAATGATAAATGACTCTCAACCCCAAACTGATCTTCAGTCCAAGACTGGTATCAAATTCCTGGTAACTTACCAGGTGTCTCTATTCTCCAAGAGAATGGATCTCATCCCCACGATGAGCTTTAGTCCAAAATTGGTATCAAATTCATGATAACTAACCAACTTCCTCCATTCTCCTAGAGAATGGATCTCATCCCTAGGATGAGCTTTAGTCCAAGACTGGTATCAGATTCCTGGTAACTGACCAGGTGCCTCCATTCTCCCAACATTTGATTTCATTATAACCCAAATATCTTTGCATCCGTAATATACTCCTTAAAACCCTCCTCAGTCATTCTTATCACGCCCTCACAGATTTGTATGCTCTCCCACCAATACTTTTAATGTAATTTCTAGAGATACAAACCTTCTCCTCAAATTGGACATGGATGGATCCAACGATAATGTCTTGTTTAGTTAGTCCAATATGAAAATAATTGCATTGATAAATCAAAGAGGGGAGTGAGACACTGCAATGTCTCCAAATGTCTTCTTCAATTAATCCTAGATGAAAAGCATTACATTGATCAATCAGAGAGAGGAAGAGTGAGACATCCCAATGTCTTCGATAAGCTTGGTTTGATAATTGGATGGATATACTAGCATAGATCAAAATCCTAGGCTCTATCAAGTGTTGAGAGGGATCAAATCTCCCGAGGTGAAAATATCTTCTCAAGTATTGCACGGAAGGAGCTATTCGAGGAGAGGTTTGCACCTCAAGATATTTGATCCCTCTCGGCGCTTGATAGAGCATAGGATTTGGATCTAGGATGGTTCCAGTCATGGGCAGTGACATGAAACTTGACTTGATCCAAATTATGTAATTTTTATCGTTATTGTAAGGAACAAATTAAGTTGTAAAGAAAGAGATAGTTATATTGTAAACAATTTAATTTATATTGTAAGGAATGAGTTAAATTTTAAGGAAAAAGTTGTACATATTCAATATAATCATCATTTAATTTGATAACAGAGAGAGCTGATTTATTACAAGGAATAAGTAAAATTGGAAAGAATAAGTATCACATATACAATCAATAGATAATTTAGATTGTGATCAATCTCAATCCATCTTCTTTCACAACTACTCATGCAAATGCTTTTCTTGTGCAAATTTGTGCAAATGCATTTCCTCTTGTTCTTCTACTATCATTTATTTCGATTTTGTTTCACGATATTCTCTTAGTCGTTCTGCCTCTTGTTTTCTTTGTTCACCATGTTGTTTTGATGTCAATTCATTCGACTTTCTTTGTCGATATGCTCTTTGTCGATTTGATTCCTTTTTCTTTCTTTGAATTTCTTTTTGTTGATCTGTCATTTCTTCTAACCTTTCTCTTCCTTGCCTGTCATTTTCTCGTGCTTGTCTCCTAACATCTTCCACATGTCGATCTTCCATTTTTGGCTAATACTCTGTAGAATCATTGAAATCAATGCAAAATAATTAATTTTTTCATTTACGTATTTTACATGTAAATCATATATGTGATTAATATATAATTGAATTAAGAACACTCAAAACAATGCAAGACCATTAAACACAGTGCAAGAACATTGAAAACAATGCAACCCACACTATAAGAATTTATTGAACAACAAATTGTAATTGACATGTAAATCATTCATTTTTTCATTGTAACTAACAGGTAATCACATTGTATAACCATTACGGATTTCCTTGAATACATCCATTATTGTCTAATAACATGGCAATATAACATTAATTTTTTTTTCCGATGTATAATAAATTGTTATTATGGAGAACCAAAAAAAAGAGGTTGTATGGGGTTGTAATGAGAAAATATTTCTATGTTCAAAAGATGAAACATATAGTAGTTTGATATGGGGGAGATTACTATTGGATTATACCATTTAATGAGGATTTGACTTAACATTGAAAACAATGCAAGAAAACTAAACACAATGCAAGAACACTGAAAACAATGCAACGACACTATAAGAAATTATTGAACAAGAAATTGTAATTAACATGTAAATAATTCATTTTTCATTGTAACTAACACGTTATCACATTGTATAACCATTATGGATTTGCTTGAACACATCCATTATTGTCTAATAACATGGCAATATAACATTAATTTTTTTTCGATGTATAACAAATTGTATTTATGGAAAACAATAAAAAACAAAAATGGTTGTATGGGGTGGTAATGAGAAAATATTTCTATGTTCAAAAGATGAAACACATAGTAGTTTGATATGGGGGAGATTACTATTGGATTATACCATTTAAAATTAAATAATCCAATAAATAAAAATGTATGTTTTTCTCTTTTAAACAAATTTTAATTGATGGTGGATTGCGAGAAACCATGGGCTTCCTTGGGTGTTGAAAATATATAAATATTTGATTATACCATTAGTTTAATTGATGGTGGTTTGCCAAAAACCATGGGCTGCCTTGGGTGTTGAAAATATATAAATATTTGATTATACCATTAGTTTAATTGATGGTGGTTTGCGAGAAACAATGGGTTGACTTGGGTGTTGAGAATATATAAACGCAAAGTCAAATCCTCATTAGAAGTATTAGAAGAGATTACAGTTTTTGCAACTCTACATTTAACACATTTTATCAATGATGCACCATAACGCCACTTTTATACATTATGTAATTTTACATTTATCATAGTTTGCCTAATGAAATAGCTAAAATGACTACAAATACACATTTTCTTCTTTGCAATAAACTCTTTATACAACTCGACATTTACCATATTTGATCAATAAAATAGTTATAATAAATTGCATACTTTTTCTTTTGTGGTTTTTAAAAATTGAGTAAGTTAAATTTTGAAATAGTGAGGCTACATTTGAAAACTAATTATAAAAATTGATTAAAACCACATCTCCTCGTCAAGGTTATGTAACTTGTTTCTGTGCAATATATCACATGTCTTACGCGACATAAAAAAAAATGTGATTATAGTTTCCAATTATAATGATCTCCCAGGTTAATGGTGTAGAGAAGATACCTCATTCACTATTCTTTATAACATTTTATAATGAAAGCATCTCATGTGAGAGAATATTATAAATGTGTATATAGAATAACTATCTCCCTTTGAGGACATTACAAAAACAAAAAGGGACTATCGATTTGGTTTAGCCAGTGTGCAATGCCATATTTATATAAACATACCATGGTTTTTGTAACTGCACAGGTTTACAATGATAAGTGTGTTGTGACATGGCTAGATGTAACATGAGATCATTATTTCATTTCATGTTTCAATTAAATTATAAGATGTACGCTTATACAAATTTGATGCTCAAATGCCTCGTGGAAATAATTCAACATTTATGACATTTGAGTTGGACGATGACAACTGAACTGAATGGTTCACCAAATTTCAAGTAAAATTGTGCCTCATAACAATTAGGGTTAGGGTTAGTGTTACATAAATTGGAATTAAAAAAATATATATGACGAACAAAGACAACAACTTCTTTACACATAATTGCAGAGGTACAATATTTCATTATGCTCTTTGCATTTTCAATTCATTCAATAGCTACCAAACATATCAATATTATGTAAACACACAGAGGAGAGTGTGGTCACCTGGTTGAGTGTTTAGGGTTTACAATAACTTTACAAGTTTATATAACCAATAAAGAGGGAATCATATTTATAATTACAAAAGTGCATGATTCAACCTATAGTTATTTCATTTAAATCATTTTATATTCCAATTAAATTATAGGACATAATTTTATGAAAATCTGATACTAAATTCCCTTTTCACGTGGCTAACATGGCTCATAAATCAAAACAAAACAGTAATTCTAAGTCTCGTTCGCATGGTCAACATGGAGAATAAATAGAAGAGGAACAATCATTTCAACGTGTATATGCCATTTGAGTTGGACGATGACAACTGAACTGAGTAGTTCCCTAGGGTTTCAATTAACTAAATTGCACTTCATAAATGGTGCTTTATAGGATCTAGTTTTTTGATTCACTTAAACCTTTAAATATTTAGATGAATCTGCATTTTCAAGTCTGCCGAATCTGGTGCAATCGACACTAGGCAATCCCTTATGAATGGATTGCTGCAATCCATTCACTTCCTACCGAATACCATGTCGCTCATCCATATTCAAGATATCCACAATGCTCACATATTTTTGATGGAGCATCCTGCCGCGGAAGGACGCTATCTTTTCTCTGCCATACCACTACCCTGCCAGAATTTGCACATCTTATTTCTGAACGCTATCCACATTACAAAATAACAACAAAGTTAGAAAGTTTTCAGATATATTTGGTTTGAATTTTCACCTATTAGTTTATTGAGTTCCTTGTTGATTTTATTGATCTGTTTACTGAGTTCCATTTTAAATATACGTTTACTGAGTTCCATTAATAATGGCATACTATATATTATTTTTTATTATTCTTTTGTTAGGAACAAAATATTATTTTTGGCAGACTTAATATCAACAAAATCTACAAGATCTCCATCATGAAATATTATTTTTGGCCGACTTAATATCGACAAACTTCACAAGATCTACCTCATGAACATACGTTACAACATCTCCCTCATACTCAACAATATTATTTTCGACCAACTTAATATCGAATAACGTTACAAGATCTCCCTCATACTGGGCTGTAGAGCGCCTCTTGGTTCAATACAATATATCATGATGAATGATGCTAATGACTTCCCAAAGACTCTTATTTATACTATTTCCATGAAAGAGGGTAATAATTATATTCACGTGATTTACATCAAAATATTCATTTAACCCCCTTATTTAATTTAAAAAACCATAACAACACTTCACAATCCATCACAAGCAACCCATTAATACAATAATGACCAATACAATGAGAAATTAGGCCCTAAAAATGACCTAAACAAGAATGTACAAAATATTTGTAGTGAAGCAGGCATTTAGTTACAACACACAGTTTCATTCACCCCATAGAAAAAAGAGGTTGCTGAGAGGGAGAAATGGTCTTTAAAAGAGATGGGAAGTTGCATGTGGCATGCAAGGTGACTTCCCTCTAAATTTTTGGCTGAAGAAATAAATTGTGCTACGTACATAGAAAACAAATCTCCTCACAAATCCGTGAAAGGAAATACACATTTTGAAGCTTGGAGTGGCATGATGCTGAAAGTCACACAAGTCCACATTTTTGGATCTCATGCATGGGATCTCATACCTTAAGAAAAGAGGAAGGGTTTGGAGGCTCAAATAATAGAATGCACGTTTGTGGGTTATCTTGAAGCACTCTTAAAGATGTAAAGGAATACCGATTGATACATCTTTCAACAAACAAGCTGTTCACTGAAATGAATGCCCAATCTGACGAAAGCCCTTTGCATGCACCTCCGGTACAACATGCACACACTTATGTGAATTCATGATCTTAGAATATCTTAGAGATGATGCATCTTATCACTTAGAACATATTTCATGTAGATTTCAGAATCTAATTTAGAAGATGATGAGAATTCTTTTGAAGATCTAGATCCAATACCCAAATGGGAACAATCCACCCTACAGGAAACATAATATATTGTGGGTGATCTTGCAGATCATAGGAGGAGGATATCTCAATTCGAGGAAGCTTCATGCATTCATAGCTATAGAACTCATAATTCCCATGCATTTCTACATGGTTCTAGCATCATATCCTTAGCCCTATGTAGAAGTTAAAGGGAATCCTTATTGGGAAGCAAATATGAATAAGGACTACAAGTCCTTCATCAAGAACTAAAGATGGGATTTGAATATTATTTCATCATATGACAAGCTTCTTAGATACAAGTGGGTCTATAAGACAAAGAAAGCAACAAATGGAGTTGTGAGAAAGTATAAATAATATCGGTTTCCAAAGGATTTCGACAAGTTCATGGGATTGATTAAGATGAAACATTGTCTCTAGAGGCAAAAAATGGACTCCATTTGGTTATCACTCACTGTTACAACAACAAGAAGCTGGAAATTTCACCACATGGATGTAAAGAGTGCATTTCTTTATGGTGACCTCGAAGAGGAAATATGCATGTATTGTTGGGCACAATGGCCACACTGAGGGGCGGGGGGGTAAATCAGTGTGAGAGAAAGTTAAAATTTTTACCTTCTTTTAATCAATCAGAGTATATCAACATTACATAAGCATTCATCAACTAATCAACCATAAACAATAATCATGTCATCAACTAGATCACTAGATCATAACATACAACACAAAACAAGAGGACACAAGATTTGTATGGTAAATTTGTTTATGTATTGTACATGGAAGACTACAATATTCTCAATTACAATCAACACTAACTGATACAGAGAGCACCAACCCTAAATCCAAGACCCAACTTGATAATATTAGATCCAACTAAGAATGGTTGAGGAATCCAATCCTCAGGTGCAATACTTGGCTTGCAATAAGGAACAATCACATCATCGTTGTCATATATCCATCACTGTCATACCAATCAAGTCAACTATCTTTGTTATATCAATACTGTCAATCAAGCATCACTATCATCAATCACCCATTTCCAAACAAGCATCACTATTACTATCATCAATCATACATCATTGTAGTGTCATCCTTTTCAAGCATACATCATAACAATATCTGTAATATATCACTGTATTCATTTCAAGCATACATATCTTTCAAGGTAGATGTCAAGACAACCTATTATGTCATTGTCAACATCCTATCACTTCCAAATCAATATTTATCATTGCCAAATCAATCTCTAACTCATTCAACAAGTCTGTCCAAGCTCAGTCAATTAGGCTTCAAAATAGACCCAATCATCTATTTGTGAGAGAAAGTCACCTCTATCCTAATACCATCAAATATGCTCACAAACACAAGACATATTTAGGGGCTATATTAAGCAGGTTACAAAAATTTCGTGGGCTATTTTCTTATATGGAAAGTGTTTTTCCAGCTAAAACATATTCTCCCAATATTTATTTAAAAAATTAAATCCAGTATGAATAACATCCCTTATATCAATGAGGAAAATGAAAAAAATATTTTCGCCTTAGTAAAATCTCCCTCCAATCTATCTTTCACCCCCAATTTCTAGAGAAAATATAGTGAAATCACTTTTTCAGCCCCAATTTTCAGTAATGGAGGCTCACAAGAGTTATTTCTCCCTCCATTTTCCTTGTAATTTATGGCATATGAGTGAATTTTCCTGTATTTTTAGTCAATTTCATGTCATACATCCTTTCAACTCTTGATTTCCAGTATTGGAGGGAAAATAAGGGGTTATTTTTTTCTATATAAATGCTACAATGGTTCATGGTTCACCCACATCTGATTGGAGTTGCTGAGTGAAGCTTCTGGTTGATGTGATTCCACTTTTCATTGTTAGTTTTCTTTACATTTTAATCTTCACATAACATCTCCATTGCCAAAAGCTCAAGTCTTGAAGGGGTGCCGCACATGCAATTTATCAGAGAATACAAACTCACATCACATTTTTCATCCATTAGCTTACAAGGCATGCATTTTATCAAACTTTTTATGCTTTTTATCCACAATTACAATAGATTGTTATATTGCAAACTTACCTTTTATCATGATTTTTATCATGGATTCTTTTCTAGGCCTCTTGAATTCTAGGGAAATCTTGATTCTTAGGTATCATTCGGTGTTATTAGGATTTTATTCTATCATAGGAGTATTGGTTATGTGAAAGGTTTATAGAGCTCAAAGTATATTATTATTTTTATTCCTTTCCATGTTTAAACTATCGACTGACATTTAATATATGTTGTTAGCAATCCATGCTACTCTTGATGGAGAGATGCCACATGGTTTTTATATATTCAAACTGAATTTGAACCACTTGTTTAAAATGTGCTTTTATTAGGATCTTGCTTTGCAATTATTATTGGATCTAAGGCATTAATGAGAGTGTCTATGTTCATATTTTATGCAAGTTGTTGTTGATGTTTTGGATGTTTGTAATATAAATGAATGTACACTGATTATAATGCATAGGCTACAATGGAATGGTCATTATTTTGGTTGTCTTCTTGTAGAGTTGTCCAAAGCGTAATGGTAGATTCTCTTGTTTGTGTTTAGAAGTTAGTGATGGTATATTTTTTCAATTGTATTGTAAAGTTCATCAATTTTATTTGTGACCTAAATTTGTTGGATTCGATACTTATTTTATGTTATTTTGTTTTTTGTAAGGGTCATTCAAAAGTAAAATGTTTTTTGGTGATTTGTTTTGATGTGTAATTGCTATCATCATCCAGAAATGGATCTAGTTATGTATGATAAATATATGATTTAGTTAGAACAAGATACTTCATTTCCATCATGATTGTATATAATATGTATAGGGCATGTTTGACCTGAGATGTAGACATTATGCTATTTGATATCTAGTATTTTGCATTCAATGAGGGTGATAATTTTTTTTACCATATTTTGCATGCTTTCAAAAATTTTAGGGACATGGATACAAACACATCCTCAGTTTATTATTTAGCAAAGTAGTTCTAATGATATGAGTGATGATGTATTAATGTGCTTTCCATTCTTGTAAGTGTATGTTGTTATTTATAATAACCATTGAAAGTTTCTAACTAACTCTAAAAATTATATATCAAATGACATAATTTGATTTTCAACAAAAGAAATGAAAAAGTGGCATTCGTATCTATAAACATATAAGCATGTTATTTTTCTTAAAGGGTAGCTTAAAAATAAGAGATTTGGTAAATAAGATAATTTAAAATTCATACACTATATTAAGGTTGTGGATCTCTATAATAATCCACGTCGTAATAATCGTTTGTGGGTGCCATATTCACTCCACAGTGTAAAGTGTTCAATTATATCAGTTTGTCTATATGTCAAGATTTGGGTCCCCACATGTCCGTTGGACCTTTTTGGGACAAGATAAAATGTGGAGTTCCCACTTTTCCTGAATTTAGTTAGTGTACTTGTGTTTCACCAACACCTCCAATTGTGAATGACCGAATATTGCTTGTGAAATGTATAAATAAATCCCTCATCTCCTCATTCATGCATTTGTTCGTTTGAGGGTCTAGGAGTCGAGATATTCAAGATATGGTATATGTTATTCTATCGCACTCCATTAGTAATGTGCACAATCAAAGCTGAGTCTTCCTAGCAAAATATTCACCAATACATTACAAGATTTTATAATTTGAGGAAATATTTTCCAAGTTTTTATAATATTTTATAATTCAGTGAAATATTCACCAAGATTTTACAATATTTTATAGTTTAGTGAAAGATTCACCAATAGTTTACAACATTATATAATAGAATGAAAGATTAGCCCAAAAAATGTATATGCATATTATATTATTTATAAAATAACATTTAATTTTTCCTATATTTTAGGGAGATTCGTCCATTTATTAAACATATAAATTTTGGGGGTGTTCTTAAAATTAACCCTGATGTTGTTGCTGATTGAAAGATCAAGTGTTGCTGCAGATGATGTTGCTGATTGAAATTTCAAGTGTTGTTGTAGATGATTAAGTGATCGAGTGCTGCAGGAGATGAAGGCCAAAGATGAAGACTCATTGATGTAGAAGATGATGCTCCAGTACTAAAGATATTGAAGATGTTTCAATAATTGTTCCAGTTGTTGATGTTGTTGAAGAAAACTTTCGACGATTTATAGATGTATCACCTTGATGTTGTTGATGATGCTCTTTCTCTCCTTGCTCCTACAATTGATGTTGCTCTTGTCAGTAGAATACCCTTCTCGTTAAGGTGTGTGTTGAAATATTGTAACTTTGAAGAATATTGTATTGTATTGTATTATTCTAATCTATCATATATGTTTTATTCCTCCGTTGGGATGTTATTATTGTATTTTTTCATCATAGAGTCATGAGGTAAAACCTCTATTTTAAGTTAGGTTGATAGAACCCTCCAAAAAGTAATATATATTATTTGGAGTATTCCTAGGTAAGTCAGCCCAGTAAATTTGTTGGGGTCGACCTAGTCAGGGAAAAAGTAAAGTAGAAGATAAAGTATAAATAGAAGTGATGTGCTCCTCATTTGGACACACATACTCGCTTGTGTAACTCATATATATATGTGTGTGTGTGTGTGTGTGTGTGTNTGTGTGTGTGTGTGTGTGTGCATGCAAGGAGAATAAGCACCTATTTGGGGTTTTGTCTTTGTACTTTTGATCATATATATTGAGGAAGTTTTGTTGGGTTTTCTTCCCCTAGAGGGTTTCCTAGGATAAATCCATGTTTATGTTGTGATTGTGTTTCTTTTAGTTGTCTTGTATATGTTATTATCGTGAAATTGAATTGAATAGTAATGATATATATCTTAGCATATTGAATCTTAACAGAGAATAGAATCAAGATTTGTATGGATTAAACTAAACATGCAACATGATGTGGAAATATGTGTCTAAAATGTGAGAAGGGTCACAAAAGGTGTCTTTTGGGACTCAAAGTGAAAGTATGATGAAAAGTGTCTGAAAAATAATTGTGGGGAGACCTTGCATTGTATGGTATTTTTCCATGGTTTGAGACCCTTTCTAATTTTAGGGTTTTTTGTTTCTTTTTTGAGAGAATGGGGTTTTGTTGTAATAAATGCACATCTTCCTTGTATTTATGAGGGAAGGAATAATGATTATTTGGACCAAATTAGAGGGACCTTAATTGTGAAGTCAAAATGGAGGGAATAATGATGTATAATTATGGTGTTGACCATAGAGAGCTATGTGGACAATTTTTTTGTTAACAATTCAATAAAGTAAAGTCTAAGATTCATGTGATTTTCCTACACCTAGTCTAGATTTTGATGTAAAATTGGTAGTTTCTAGAGTTTGTTTGATTAACAAAGTTTTGTCCATAAAATTTTCTTCCTTTAAGTTTCTAACGTTATTTATAATGTTAATGAACATAATATATGTTTGAAACTAACAAATTGTATCCCTTATTAACTATTTGGGAAGCCTTGAATCAAAACTAGTTGTGTAGTCCCAAGGGTCTATTTTTCTTGCTTGTTCACTAAAATTTATCAAAACATTCTTGAACTTGCAAATTCAAACCCCAACCAAGATGTGAATTTAAATTGAAGTTATTTAATCCTTCACAAGTCGAAATCCCTCACCCTTGGTTCTTAGAAAGTGTCATGCATAATATCTAGTTTGCATATGTTGGGGTTCCCAGGAGCCTTGGATTAGAATTCAACCTCGCTGATGTTAAAAAGATAAATGGTACTAGTACATTGTGAAAATAATCCTTAATATAGAACATCCCTCCCACCTTTCACAGTTTTGGAATTTCCCTCTTGATCCCTTGTTAAAGTGACCATTTAAACCCTCTGTTTTCACTATTTTGTTTTAAACTTTTGGAAAGGTGAATTAATGTCCAATAATACCTGATTGATACATTACAACATAGTGTTAGGATTATTAATCCTCCCTTGTCCAATTTGGTCATATTTCTAAATCAGGAGTCCATTTAGTCTATTTTTAGTCATTAGCACCATTGGGTCCACTTTGCCTAATTGGGGCACATGTTTCAGTTACTAAAGTGTGGGGAACACTAATTGAGGCTTACTGCCACTGACTGCACTTAATTGCATCAGTTTAGGATCCTCCTAGACCAATCCCTACAATTCAGGAGCCACTAGGAGTGTCGAAACCAACCAAGGTCAGTTCAGTTCAGTTAATGACTAGTCAAGCTAAGTTAGGAGTCAGTTACATTCAGCTCTAGTCCTCTACATTCAGTTAGCGCTAGGTTTACATGGCTGCACTCAGGAGGGGTGCATTTCTCACGTACCACAGTCAGTTAGCCTTATTCAACACTGAATGTAACACTTGAGTTGTGTTTTAGAACTCCGATGAACTCCGGTTATGGTTTAGACAAGGCCAATTAACTATTGAGTCCTCCGATAGTGATTTAGACAAGGCCTTAGTTACCTACAGTCAAGTAGAGTTTAATCAATTCAAATTTCTTCATGTGGATTCGAATTGCTTGTGGCTATTAAAGACATTGTACTTCATTGTAATTATTATCTAATTACTCTTTGATCAATGAAAATCATTCACAGTTGCAAGCCATTTTTGCACTGTTTCATTCTTCAATAACTGAGTAAATATCTATCTTGTGAGTTGTGTGTTTGCCCACAAATCTATGTGCTCAATTTAATATGGTATCAGAGCCTCGGCAAACAAGGCACTTCTCCTCCTCAGATCTCCTACTGGATCATTTTTGAGCAAAATTGCTCCTTCCAGCTCTGCACTAGAAGCATAAGGTTTACCACTTAATACCCCAAGTAAAGGAATTGTTGATCAATATTGATCAACTATGCTGGGTGTGATGAAAACCTAAAATGTGCAGGTTTTCAACCTTACAGTGCCCCTTTTGTGTTTTTTACAGGTACAACTTCGAATGGATTCATCAGTTCCTCTTCTCTCTCTGTCCACAAACTATTCAGAATGGAACAAGAAGATGATTTCATCGCTAATGAGACAAGGTCTCTGTCGGGTGTCTATTGGACTCGGTAAAGAGTGTTTTAGTGAGATTGACTGGCTGAATAAAAGTGATGGAGCTTTTGGAACAATAGCAACAGGTCTTTCTCCTAGCTTGCACTACCTCATTAGATCTATTGAAGACCTGAAGGAACTTTGGACAAGATTGGACAGAACCTTTGGAGTGATTGATGAGGATCATAATAGCATTTTGGAGAGAATATCCAGCACCATAAGCACTCTTGATCCAAAATTCTCAGCCTCCACTCTCTTTGATGAATTTGTTCAAGATGAAGAAGAAGCAAAAACTTCTACACAGTCAATTCGAATTGAAGACAATCTCCATGCAGTGACTCCTTCTCTTGATGCTCCAGAAGTTCATGATATCTTTGATATCTCATCTCCTCATATTTCTGAAACAGAAGAAGACATTCGAATATCTAATATTGAAGAAAAACACTGCTGCACTTCCATGCAAACATCTACCGGTGATTTTCCTTTGAATTATGTGCAAAATTTACTAGTAATTGCTTCCGAAAGTGAAGAGAAATTTGATTTTTCTCCCTCTAATGTTGCTGCTGGTGTGAAAATATGTGATAAATTGGATATTTTGGAAGAAATATCAGATTACCAGAGTGATCCATTCACTCCCCATGATCTAGATTTTCCAGCAAATTCCTGCAGGATTGCATGCAACAAAATTCAGAATTTTGAAGAATAAGAAAGCTGTGCATCCACCGTCTCGGTCAACCATTTATTTGAATCTAATATTAACGTTATTGGATCTGATATTATCTTATTTAGATCTGATCTTATATTTATTTCTTTAATATATAAGATTCATAATCTTTCAGTACTGCTTGTAGCTGTTCTCATCAATGGTGTGAAGAAACAAGTACTGCAAGTCTCCTACAAAATTGTTGCTGTGGATTTGATTCCATTTCACAGTTTTGGATATGTTTTGAACCTGTTTAGATATGATTTAATTTTGGATCTGATATTATTTGGTTCATATTTTAAAATTCAAAATATTTCATTCATGCTTGTAGCTACTCTCACCAATTCCGGTGTGAAAAATCAAGTACCACATTTTCTCTTCAAAACTACTGATGGGGATTTGGTGTTAGTTTCCTCATATGAGGTTGCTGATATTTTATTATGTGATTCATTATATATTTAAGAAGATATATCAGACTATGGATCTCAATAATTCAATCTCAATAGTCCCAGTGCTTCTCTACCATTGATCACATGTTCATCTCCTCACAGAACTAGTAAAGAGGAAGATTTTCTGCATCCGCCTGGACACTTGCTCCTAACACTTGGGGCTGTTATTACCACTCTTGGTTTTCTGTTCATGGCTGCAAAAAATCAGTTTCTTGAGTGTTCCTCACATGTTCTAAATCCTCAAGAACCTTTTCTCACTTATCAGTTGACTTCAGTTGCTCTACATGGGTCCAGTCTTCATCTGGAAGCTGTCTATATTTCTGATTTAGTTGAGCATATCATTATTCTTCCAAAGAGGAAGATTAATCCAAAAATAATGATGGAGAGGTTCACATGCCAGGCTCCATGATACCTGTGCACAGAAGAACCATATTGATCCTGATTCTACCTGCTTAATTAGAGGGGGGGATTTTTTTCCCATGTGGTTTTCCCCCAACACCTTGTTTTTGAGTAGTTACTTTACTTTACTTGATGTAATGGGTGACCTATGGTCTTAGTTACCAGGGCCCATATATTTTCCAAGTTAGAATTTATGGGGGGTGTTAGGATTATTAATCCTCCCTTGTCCAATTTGGTCATATGTCTAAATCGGGAGTCATGTCTGAATCGAGAGTCCATCCAGTCTATTTTAATTATTAGCACCATTGTCCACTTTTCCTAATTGGGGCACATGTTTCAGTTACTAAAGTGCGGGGAACACTAATTGAGGTTTACTACCACTGACTGCACTTAAATGCATCAGTTTAGGAGCCTCCTAGACCAATCCCTACAATTTACGAGCCACTAGGAGTGCCGAAACCAACCAAGGTCAGTTTAGTTCAGTTAATGACTAGTCAAGCTAAGTTAGGAGTCAGTTACATTCAGTTCTATTCCTCTACATTTAGTTAGTGCTAGGTTTACATGGCTACACTCAGGAGGGGCGCATTTCTCACCTACCACAGTCAGTTAGCCTTAGTCAACACTGAATGTAACACTTGAGTTGTGTTTTAGAACTCCGATGAACTCTGGTTATGGTTTAGACAAGGTCAGTTAACTATTAAGTCCTCCGATAGTGATTTAGACAAGGTCTTAGTTACCTACAATCAAGTAGAGTCTAATCAATTCGAATTTCCTCATGTAGATTCGAATTGCTTGTGGCTATTAAATCCATTGTACTTCATTGTAATTATTATCTAATTACTCTTTGATTAATGAAAAGCATTCACAGCTGCAAGCCATTTTTGCACTGTTTCATTATTTAATAACTGAGTAAGTTGTGTGATTTATATTGTGAGTTGTGTGTTTGTCCATAGATCTATGTGCTCAATTTAATACATAGTTACAATCAAGGGTTGATATGGTATCCTAGATCAAATTTTCATTGGTTGAACCATGTTAAGTAATGTACCTGACCTCTATTTTTCAGTTAAACATAGATATATTAGGAAACAATCTAATCCTTTTTTGACTTTTCTAAGTCACATTACCTTGTTCAACTAGGGTACTAATTAATATATAAAATGGTGACTGAATATTTCAGTCCTGATATAAGTAAACATTGAGGTAAAATCTTGGATGTATGAAAATTACAATAGTGCTTACTCTAATGGGTTAAATGTGGACTGTACTTGATTAAATATAAATTGTCATTTGACTCATTACTCTAATGGGTTAAATGTGGACTGTACTTGATTATATCTAGAAATACAAACTATTCTCTGTTTTGGGTTACAATGTAGTTTCCACAGGAAATGTCCTCACTCGGTGGTTGTTATGGATGTAGAATTTGTTTTCACAGTAATCATATATATATATATATATATATATATATATATATATATATATATAATTTAATGGATGGGAACCGTATGGGTCCCGTTCAAGTATTTTTCTTTCAATTGTATAACTCTTTTTGGGGTGGTTATTTCCTAGAATTTATTTTCTGGTGATTTTAGGTTAACACTACCAACTAGTTTGTTTATGGTTGGATTTTGAGGTTGATGGGGTTCCTTTCGACAAAGGAATTCACTAACCTTTAACCGTATGTAATACATATAGACTCTATAGTATATGAGAGATACAACTCTCTATACAAATAACTAGAATTCCATTTTTAAATGTTATAACATAAATTAGAAAGGATAGTACGAGGCTTAATCATTCAATTACCTGTTAAAATTTGTGATTTTACAAAGTAGGTAAGGGAATTGTCAAAGAAATTATTCATTCCAAATTAACCAATCATTATACTCTAATATTCATCACAATATCATCTCATAATCCACATCATTAGTAAAATCACATGAATTGATATTCCTAGTTATTTATTGCATGCATATATCAGCTTGGTAATAATGTATAAATTATCGTTCCCAACAAGATATCATTCAACATGATCAATACAATTAGTTCATAACTCAACAAACTCTTGTTATAAATATAATTGCATTCTGTCATTACAAACATTAAAAAATGAAATGATACAATACAAATTAATGAAACTTAAAATAAATCTCATAGAGAAGTTATAGGATTAATTACAATCCTTCCTTGAACACCATAGTCTAAATGTTATTTCCTAGATTAGGAGTATTTTGTCACCTCACTAGTGCCATGGGAAACTCATTTGGGTTGCACCTACCACTTGATGTGTTAGTTTACATGAGTTTAGGATATCCATAGGCTAATCCCTATATTTTAGGAACCCACATTGAGTCATGGGAGTCCAACCATCAGTTCACCCTAGTTTGTGTTGAGTTATACTCCTATGGTCATCAGTTGGTTCATATCCAGTTATACTAGAACCACATTTTCAGTATTTAAGAAGGTTAGACGTGTTTTCCTACATAACTTCTTTATTTAACTGGTTCTTAACTAATTTAGTTGTCTTGAATTACATTAGTGAGCTCCTAGTGGTGATTTTCCCACATTGAGTTAGCCCTAGAGTCGGTCCAAGTTGGTGAATTCAAATCATACTTAGTGGATTCAAATTATTCCTATTGTATCATCATTGTATTACACACAGATTAATGATATGGACGTAATGTTATGTTGACAAATTTTTTCCTTCTGGTTGTTCGATTTCACCATGATTGTTTGATTAGTGTACATTGAATTTCTTCTTTTTCCTTCAACCTTCTATCATAGTGAGTTCATTCCAGCCTGAAGATCCTGAAGCTTTGCTAAAAAAAACATAGTACTAGATCAAGTAAGCATACCAAATTGAATCCTCATAAACTTCCATTGATGCACCAAAAGCAGTTGGGTTCCACATAATTCTTGGTATCTTTTCCTTGCTCCATCTGGATTTTGTCTAGAGAATTCTAGCAAGGTGTGATGCACTCAGAGAATGTGTACATGTCAAAGTAGAGAGTGATTGAATTATTTTTGCTTCAAATTGAAGTGTTTTTTCACGTAAATTGAATAATTTAGAAGATTTTTTTTTCTCCATAAAGCTACAAGATGGAGAATTCAACAGCCTTTACACCTAGGATCCTCACACCCTTCAACTATCTTAATTGGAGGGATGATATGTAGATTGTGTTGTGAAACAAATCTCTGTACAGGGTTACCATGGGAAAGTAGGTCAAACCCCAACAACCTCTTGAGAATTTGAATCATCTAAAGAAATTGGATGAAGCATTTGGTTTCATCTGCATTCATATATTCAGGGAGTTACTCTTCCATCTAGATCGATTAAAAAATCCAAAATAAGTGTGCAGAAGCTTAAATCATTATTTAGCAAGAAGGATGAACTGAGAGGTCATCTTCTGGAGAATGAGATGGTGGCTCTTCATCCTAGCAACTTAGAAACCATTCAATAATTTTTCACCAAGTTCAAATCCTTGGTTATGTAGTGCAAGTAGTGTGGTATTGACAAGAAGGATGAGAAATTGGTGCTCTCTATTATGAGAAAACTTGGCCCATAATTCTTAGTGTTTGTATCCACCTTTCACTCCAGGAGAATGAAAATTCCAAATTAGAAAATTCCATCACTTGACATCTTTACATAATATCTTATTCAAGAACACGATAACTTGATACAGATGGGATCCCTTAGAGCCTCCAAAAACTAATATCTCTTGGTTGGGGAGACAATTAATGTGTAATAAAAGAGGAAGAAGAAAGGAAAGGACAAGAGGAAAGCTGAATTCAAACCAAAGGAAGAGTTTGATCCATCAGATGGAGTCTCACAATCTAAGAAGGATAAAAATCAGATGTTTGACAAGGGTAAGTGATCCTAATGTAAGAAAGGAAACAATACAAAGAAAGGTTGTATGAATAAGACAATATATCAGATGTCAAGACTCCTTGAACATCATAATATTTCCCTCCCTGAAGGCGCAAGGAAGGCTGATTCTGGAGACAAGACTGAAGATCATGAGAGATGTCATGCACCAAAGGATATATTTTCAAAATCTCACACCTTCCTCATTGATTCAGGAGCCTCCACTCACATGGTTGCATCCAAAGAATCATTCTATTCATTAAATCCTATTGCTAGTCCAAGTATTCACATGGGATATAACACTCAAATCCAAGATCAAGGGAAGGGTACAATAAAATTATAGTGTGGAGTGTTCAAGAATCTCCTCTATGTGTCCTATTTAGTAGCAAATGTGTTGTCTATTTATCAGGTGACTCATAGAGGCTCACCAAATTGAGTTGTATTTGATCCTGACTCAACGAAAATATCAGATATCGCTACTGGGAGGATAATAGAGAAAGGTGTTGCAAACCATGCCTGCAAGGAATATGAATTGTCACATTTTCTGGCATATTTAGATCCAGTGAAATCTCAACTTCCATTTAAAAGGGAAGGAAATTCATTCTACCTAAACCTTATGCATATGATAATGTTTGCATTAATGTTGAAGATGTAGAATACAATATAGAGAACCAAGTTGATTTTTTTTGGAATTGAAGGTGAAATTCAATCAGACCCAGATGCAATCCCTACTCCCAATCCTATGCCTAAATGGGCTCAAACATTCATTGACACTGCTGGGAACATGACTGAGGAGTCATATGACAAAAGGAGAACCATATCTCAGTTTCAAAATAAGAGCCTTACACTATGTCATCCAAATTCACTTCTCCTAGAGAGGTGCTACAAAATCCTAGAGATATGCTACATGATGGCGAGGTCTAATCAACAATTATACAAAGTGGGTTGTCTTGATTCACCAAAACAAGCAACCATTAATAGGGAATATGAGTCACTGAAGAACAATGGGACATTGAATCATGTCTCTCTTCCTCCATAAAGAAGAGAAAAAAGGAACTTTCTACATGTAAAATACTAAGGGGTACACTAATGATTCTCTCAAGATGAGGAATCCATTGTATGGGATCATACAATCCCTGAAGGCATGGAATCCCAAGTTCAACTCTTCCATACTATCAAAGAGGTTTGAAAGATGCAAGTTTGGTTGCAAAATAAATAACATTTCCTCTCCTATATCGCATCATATTTGAAGTAGGTGGAGAGGTTCACATGCAGTGTACAAGGGAACTAGTGCACACATGGACCATCACACTGCATTACTACTCCACAGAGATGGAAACTACATAAAATTTTCACAAGTTTTTTACTCAGGAGGAAATCTCTTGGTGTGAAAAGCTTGATCTTGGATCCACTGTTCATTTTGAGGGGTGGGGGGGTTCCCATGTGGTTTTCCCCATTTCGTCTATTTATTGAGCAGTTAATTTTTGCATTAGATTGTATGGGTGACCTTTGTTATTAGTTTCAACATCCCATGTTTTCCAAGTTAGGATTAAGGGGGGGTGTTAGGACATTGTTCCATCCTTATTACATAAAAGAAAAGGGGGATATGGGGTGTTACATTCTCCTTCCCCTTAAAGCAAGTCGTCCTCGGATTTAACACTTATGCCTAAAATAAGAATGGATATGCCTCCTTCATGGAATCCTCCATTTCAAGGTTGCTTCTTTAGGTTTGGAATGTCTCTATTTCACTTTTACTTGTGTGATGGTTCCTTTTTTGTGCTTAGTCTCTCTTATGTCCATTATGCATAAAGGTTTGAACTGGAAGTCCCCTTCCAGTTCCACTTTAACAACATACCAATAAATCACATGTTTAGGTTCACGTACATATTTTTTAAATAAAGAAACATGAAATACATTATATATTAGAAGTAATAAGAAGTGATAGTGTAGCAGGGATTTCTCCTTGCTACAGGGGTAGGAATGGCTCCCTTTTGTCTATAGGACAGAAGGGTAGGTTCCTGCGTGGATAAATTCTGAAAATAAAAATAGAACGTAAAGGACAGTAAGGAAAACAAAGCGAAGCAAAGATGTAAGAGAAACAATGGTGAACCCCTCTGCAAACAAAGGTTAGGGTTCCGCTTCCAAAGACCTGCAAACAATGACTAAACTACAGAAAATCGAAATACCTACAAAACAATGTTAAACATAAACCTACAAATGAAAAAATGGGTTAGAAAGCAAAGAAAACTAAGAAGCAAATGCAAGAAAGACAAGTTATACCTTCTCTTTGGGTGGAAATGGGCCACCATGCCCTAGCTTGTGGAAGCACCTCTCTTGGATGGGGGAGCTATGGCTCAATGGAGATGGAGGAGAGGGAGTGTGGGTGGCTTGAGAGACAAAGGGTCTCAAGGCATCCATGGGAAACATAACAGTATGCAAGGGAGAAGTGTTTTGAGAGTGACCCCCCACCCTCCTTTTATAGCTTTTTTGGGGTTTTAGGGTTTTAAGCCCTTGGTCTGGGCTTTAGCCCCTTTTTTGGGCTTTTAGCCCCTTCTACCCTAATTTTAGCTCCTTTTAGGGTTTTAGCCCCTTTTTGGGGGCTTTAGCTCCTAGGAGAGTAGTTTTGGGCTCCTTTTTGGGGTTTTTAAGCCCTTTTCTTCATCCTTAAGCATTTTTGAGGGTGTGAAGGTCTAATGGAGGGTCATGAAGTGGTGTCCTTGGGTGTTGTAGGTAATAGAGAGCTTAGTGAGGGATTTTTTGGTTTAACATATAGTTATATGCTATTGGTCCCACATGGGCCATAATTTGGAAGGGACTGAAAAAGTTGGGGGTATCTTTGTATAACTTCCCAACTTGAGGGAACTCCATCTTGGTATATATTTGAGGTACACATGATTTTCCACTTGAAACTCTCTTTGGATTATTTTTAAGTATGCATATATTTTCTGTCAATCTTGTGCCTCCTTCAAATTCTGTCTCACTATCATAACAATATCTTCCATTTCTTTAAGTAGGACAGGTCCAAGCATAATCCTTTTGGCGGCTTCATCCCAATTGATTTGTGTGGTGCTATTGCAACCATATAAAAATTCAAATGGAATAATATAAGTTGAGGTCTTATAGTTGTTGTATCTAAATTCAACTAAGTGCAAATAATCCTCCCATTTTCTTGGATTTTGCATTACATACATGCGAAGCATGTCCCTAACTACCTAGTTTGTTCTCCCAGTTTGCTCATCAGTTTGAGGGTGATAATATGTACTAAAGTTTAGTTTTGTTCCCAAACCAATGAATAAATCTTTCTAGAAATTAGATTTGAATTTGGCATTCCTGTCTGAAATAATTTCTTTTGGAATTTCATGAAGTCAGAAAATCACTTTCATAAATATTTCAGCTATGTTGATGGCCTTGAAAGTTGATTTTAATGGTATAAAATGAGCTTCCTCACTCAGTTTATCAAACATGACCATTATGGAATCATGTTGTTTATGATTTATTGGAAGCCTTGTTATAAATTCCATGGAAATGGTCTCCCATTTTTATTAGAGAATAGGTAGTGGTTGTAATAACCCCGTAGGGTGTTGATATTTTTCCTTCACCTGTTGGCATTCTATAATTTTTGTCAAATAATTTGCAGTTTAATTTTTCATATTAGGACAATAGTGTAATTTATTTATTGTTGACACCATTTTCTGATATCCTGGGTGACCATAATAACTTCTTGTATGCATTTCATCTAGGATTAATTTTTTTAAGCTTGTGTCATTAGGTATGTAGTATCTATTTTTGAACATCAGAAGCCCCTCATGGTTAATACTAAAGTTTTCAGTTTGTTGAATTGTTAATTTAGTTGGATTTTTTTCACATTTTTCTTGTAAAAATCATCATTATGCATAATTGCTTTTAATTTCTCAATAAAATCATATTGTTGTTTACTTATCGTAATAGTATTTAAGGCATGAATATTTATGTTTAAAGAATCTGCCACCTTTATTTCTTCCCCCCTAATATGTATTATTTAAAAATCATACTCGCTTAAGAAATATAACCGTCATGCCTTCCTCCCATTAAGCTTTGGTTGGTAAAACAAGTACTTCAGTCCTATTGTATGTGAATAAAAGGAACTTTATGCCTATTTAATAGTGTTGGGGGGTGGTTTTGATGGAGATAAGCTGTACAACAACAAGGGTGATGTGCAAGGTCGAAGATGATGCACAAGGTTGAAGATGATGCACAAGGGTGAAATATGATGAGCAAGGCGAAAAAATTGCGCAAGGCGGGAAGGTCAACAAAGAGTCGGCTTGGTCATAATTTTGTAGGATTTGGTCATTATTTTGTAGTTGTGGTCCAAGTAGTTAGGAAGTTAATCTACGTGGACCATTTTGTAAAAGGTGCAAGCCTATAAATAGAGATAGGATTGTAATGTTGAAGGATCAGAAGGTAATAATGGAGAATCTTTGAATGATTTTATGCTGAATTGTGCTCTTCAGAATACTGTTGTATATTTTGTCACAACTGGTTTTGAGAATTTGTTTTGATGCAGAAGTAATATGACATGATGGAATTTTGATGGAAAATGTTAACCCAAAAATCCCCCACTTAGCTCTCAATGACCTACACCACCCAAGGACACCATCTCATGACCCTCACATCACTCCATTAGACCCCCACACCCTCAAAATAGCTAAAAGATGAAGAAAAGGGATTAAAAACCCCAAAAAGGAGCCCAAAATAGTTTCCTAGGAGCTAAAACCCCCAAAAGGGGACTAAAACCCTAAAAGGAGCTAAAATTAGGGTGGAAGGGGCTAAATCCTTGACCAAGGGCTTAAAACCCTAAAACCCCTTGAAAAATATATAAAAGGAGGGTGGGGGGTCACTCTCAAAGAACTTCTTCTTTGCATATTGTTATGCCGCCCATGGATGCCTTGAGACCTTTGCCTCTCAAGCCATGCACACTCCCTCTCCTCCATTTCCATTGAGCCATTCCTCCCCCATCCAAGAGAGGTGCTTCCACAAGCTAGGGCATGGTGGCCCATTTCCACCTAAGAGAAGGTATAACCATATTTCATGTTTTATTTCTTAGTTTCTTAGTTTTATTTGCTTTCTAACCCTTATTTCATTTGCAGGTTTTAGATCTAACGTTGTTTTGCAGGTGTTTCAATCTATTGTAGCTTAGGATTTATTTGCAGGTATTTGGAGGTGGAACCCTAACCCTTGTGTGCAGAGGGGTTCATCATTGCTTCTATCTCCTTTCTGTTCTTAGCTTAGCTTTCATTTCTGTCATTTACATTATGTTTTATTTTCTGCATTTACCCACCAGCAGGAACCTACCCTTCTATCCTATAGACAGAAGGGAGCCATTCCTACCACTGTAGTAGGGAGAAATCCCTACTACAAAACTAGCGACCATACCAGGTCGATCCCACAGGATCCCTGGTCCAAATTTTTAACTTCCAAGTTTTTAAATTTTTTGCCCTAGTTTTAAATTTTTTTCTGTTAAATCCATCTTAAATTCAGTTTATTTCCTGTTTTCAGTACTGTCGAAGCCTCTGCTAGGAAAAACCGAGTCATATTGGCCACAACACAAGTTACTGTAGCCCAGATTTGACTCTGTCTCACAAAATACCCCAAATCTAGAGCAGGGCATTCTTATCGGGGCCAAAAGTGAGACTGGGGTGCACTTAATGGGAAAACAGGTGCACCCAGGGTGCACTTAATCCCTTGATAAGTGCGACTTCAACCCAGAAACTTAGTCCGCGACTGTTTCTGCATTCTGTGCGACCCCCTCGCCAGATTTGATGAGAAATGTGTGGCTTGTCAAACAGAACTTTAATTTCAGTTTAATAAGAGTTAAATTTCAGTTTTATAGGACTGTCAGTGCGGCTTAGCCGCCTCTGTCCAGCACTGCAAGTCAATTTTAGTTTTTGTTTTCATTTTTTGTAATTTCTTTCATAAAAAATGTGTAAATGCCATGTAAATGTTGATGGCTTAATCAAATGAACCTAGCCTAACTAAAATCAACCTAAAATTCACCATCTTACTTCCCCTTCCTCCTCTACCCAGTCATCACCCTCTGGGGTATTGTGGGATACGATGAAGGGCAAGCTCATATAGATCTAGGCACTCCACTATATTGTTCCAAACCATTAAAACTAGGTGACCTGGAAGGTAGAGGGGGTAGAGAAGGAGGGCTTCTCACGGCGCTAAGCGTCATCCCTGTTGATCAACCTAGCATCCGGGAGGTGACCTAAGGATCTACGAATGGGATTAGTCCCATTGTGTTGAGAGACCAACACCTTCTCTTGGTTAAAGAGGAATATCAGTGTGAGGTAGACATCTAGTTAGGCCAGCAAACATTCAGGGTCAATCACTGTATTTGTTCACAATTTCTGATTATTCAATGCTTGCATACATACAAATAATGAAATGAAATCTACCACGATGAATTCATAAACCATTTGCAACAACCAAATACTAGAAAAACAAACAAACAAATACACCATACCAACTAATTAACCCAACTCAGTTCATGACACCGAGTGAGCCTTAAAATTTACCAATTTACACTAAGTACAAACAACTCTGTAGTCTTTGACGACATAAGTCCCTGGCTGCTTCAACTGTGGGAAGTACTTGGGATTTTCCCAAAAACTCATTGTGAGGAGTACCATAGGAACCCCAAAGTAGCTAGCTGCTGAGAGGAATTGCCAAGTGAAATGGGCAACGACCCCTTGCGATTGAGTAGAAACACCTGTGAGGAAAAATCCAAGCACTGTCTCTTGGAAGTCTTGGTGGTTGAGTGACCACCTACAACCAACAGGAAGCCACTGAAACTGGGGTCCAAATATCATTCCCACCAAGTTTTAGGCATAAAATCTAACACAATTGATCCTCCATGCTCTTCCTCACGCCTAAGAGGCGAACCACCACCATTTGGAACACTCAATCAACACCATCGAAGCCACTCTCAGTGATCTCCCACACCATCAAAAGGCCACACAACCTCTAATTCTGATTCAGACCCATATTAGTCTGAACCAAACCTCCATACATCACCATTAAGCCCCATGGCTAGTGCAAATATGGATCCATTTTCTGGCATACCTTCACAACCTGTCACCCACAACTTGGAAAGTGGCCCAAGCATAGTTATGCAAACTGTCATTAGTCAGCTGGCCACCACCTATAGTGACCAACCAAGCTGGCCCACTGGCAGCACACGGGGGAAGTGGCCCTTCCACACACACCGCCCCTCCTGCCACATAGGGGGGTAGTGGACCGTCCACTTACATTGCCCCTACTGTCATACATAGGGGCAATATCCACGCCACTCATACTGTCACCACCCACAACACTTGGGGGCATTGGCCCATCCACAATGGTGCCACCACAAGCACCCCTAGTTGTGCAAATGCATTATGCAGTTGAAAACCCCACCACCATCACAACCCCATCCCACATCAACTTGGGGTCAAATATGCCCTTCATGGCTCATCTTAACTTGCCTAATTTGGCTAGATTAACAAATGACCCCATCCACCATCAAGATTTTTGGCCTCCAATGCCAACTAAGCTGCCATCAGACATCCCCAAGTTTGAAGGCAAAGCAGGGGAATGTCCCCAAAACCACATAATGACATTCCATCTATGGTGCTCATCCAACAACATCATAGATGACTCCATCCACCTGAGGCTATTCCAACACACCCTTACAGGTGCTGCGGCCAAATGGTACATTGAGCTGCCACAAGCCAAGTACTCGGACTTCAAATCCCTATCCTTCATGTTCCTACAGTATTTCCAACTCCCCATTAGATATGATGAGGGGGTGGAGATCCTGTTATCCTGACGTCAAAACACTGCCACTCATATAATTGACCATATCCATGAGTGGTGGCGACATCGTAGCCTATGCAAAATCCAACTTGACGACATGATCTTCTTGGATTGGTTCCTTAAGACCTTGCTCCCGCCCATAGCAAAAGAAATCGCATCCGAACGTCCCCAATCCGAAGAAGAGGCCATATTGAAGGCCCAATAGTTTGACCTTATCTATGCTCAGTCTGGATACCTGTACACCGTAATTCCAGATGCTCCCCAACCGAGTACCTCATACCATGATGCACCGGGGGCATCCCATGCTGCGGATGACATCATAGGAGTGGTCTCCCAACAGCCTCAACCGACACCACCTGCCATTACACCACAACCAAGAAACACTGCTAGTGTTTCTTACCAGAACCAAGCTTCGGACTACGCAAGAATGATATCTCAGTCCGGAGCAAAAACTTCCTACGCACAACCTGTGCCACTGTAGCAGGCTCAGGCCATGGCTTTGCCAACACAGCAGTATGTGGGGAAAATTCCCACATTTGTGGCACCACCACCCCCACAAATATACTATGCATCACCAGTGAAACCAGTTCAAGCCCCCGCCCCTGCTCCACCCGCTCTGTTGGGACAAGTGTTCGCACAAAAAAACCATCCCAACCAGCCTTCCCCCAACAATCAACAAGGGCAAGCTCGAAATAATCAGCCCCACAACCAAGGCAATAACCAACCACAGGGAGGTGGTCAACAACTGAACCCTCCCAACAATGCCGTGACAAACTGGCCAGCCCAAAACCCCCCACGACAAAATGCACCAAGGCACAACGCCCTGTTGCGCACAAACCAACCGTGCACACTCTGTGACATTTATGGGCACTACACATTTGAGTGTCCCCTTATGGATCATGCTAAGCAGGCCATTCAAAACAAGTCCCAACAGGCTGCCAATGCAGCACATCAAGCCTAACCCAACCCAACACCATAAGGACCTCCTCCCATGGTGCTTCAAAACCCATTTCCAGTCCAAGGATTGGTGGAAACCGCACCCCCTCCCTAGGCCAATACCAACACTTTGAGGGCACCTCCCACTGTCAAAATAGGTGTTCACTACCTGCTAGCCATGACGACTTAAGAGGTCAACTTGCAAACCTGACAGAATTAGTACGGTACCACCACTGAACCCGCTGACACATCAACAACATCAACGTCCAAAATAGTCAACCTACCTCTTCAGTTACCCCTAGTCCCATGCCCCCCCATATGCAGGATTACTAATAATGCCACGGCTAGAGCTGCAGTCAGCTATAACATTGTGGATGATGTGGCCCAAACGTCAACTGCCATGTCCACTCTTGAGGTACTTAAAACATGCCCAACATAGCGAAAATCCTTACTAGCTGCTCTAGGGGTAGTAGACCCCTCTGTCTCCAAGTTAATCACATTTGACATGGAGAATAGGGAACTGCGCATGCCCTCGATCATCGCCTTCCAAATCCCGGTGTCCATCCGGGATTTGGTCGTGCATCGATGCATAGTGGATGAGGGGGCATCCACATGCATTATGTCTACCTTGGTTTGGCAGAAACTTGGATCACCAATTCTGCAACCATCCTCCACAACTCTGTGAGCTTATGATGGACATCCCACTAAAGCCCAAGGAATCCTCCCCCATGTCCCCATCACATTATCCAGGAAGACAGTGCTGATCGACATAGAAGTTGTCAACGCTCAAATGGACTACAACCTCCTCCTCAGAAGGAGTTACATGTATTTCATGCAAGCAGTCGCATCAACTGTCTTCCATCTCATGATGTTCCCCCATGAAGGGAACATTGTGATGGTTGATCAGCTCACTTATCATGATCCGCAAGGGTGAATGACACCTGCCAACGTTATCCCTACCATCACCACCATTGAGCCGCAAGGGGCGACCACACATGCTAATGTCATCCCTGCAATCAACACTATGGTTGACAACACACCAGCACCTCCGTTGTTGAATGTGGGCCCTGGGTTGTTTGCCAATACCACCATGACAACTCCTTTCCTATTAGTGTCACCACGACCGACACAAAATGAAACTGTGGAATTGTGCATGGTCTCATCAAGCACTGCTGTGCCCAAACAACAATCGCAGCCGCAACCCCAACCACAACCATAACATCATCCGCATCCACAACATCACTCGTAGCAGCAGCATTACACGCAACTGCAACCACAACTGCATCCCTACATGCAAGCATCGGGGATTTATTTGGGCTCATCCCTAGTCCATACGATTCCCTTCCTCTTCCCCCCACCTGGTGTCATGAGAAAATCGGTAATGGCCACCTTAAGCCTACCCAACTTTACATTGGGAATTTTGGTGTGGTATCTTGATCCACCAGCTCAACCAGCAATGCCCTAGGTTGTTTTAACCCCGATGCAACCTATAGCGGTCAAGTATCACCCTCCCCCCGCTTCTCAAAAGCCAACAGTCGCACCTGCACCTACCCCGCCCCACCCAAAAAGGTCTAGGGGCAAGAATGCCAAAGCCACCCTAGAATCGTGACAAGTCCCACCTTGCATCGTCTACGAGCGACAGGGTCATCCAACTCAGAATTACCCTGAAATCCCCATGATCCGTGCGCATTTGGATGCCATGGACACAACCGAAAACCTCCCCATGGTTGAACTCCCAACCACGCCAATAGTTAAAAACAAGTCATTGAGAACAAACCATGCTTGCACGCTCTCTGGTTTGTATGGACACTATTCTCACCACTGCCAAGACTTGTCCGGGTTTTGAATGGCCCTGGCTAACCTCTGACAACATTCCCTTGAATCTGAGATCAACTTGATCGAAGAAGTCCACCCCCCACCTCCTTCTTTAGACACCATGTCCATTTACATGATGTCCAGTTCAACTGACCCGCTCGTCTCCACCATCACTGACGGTCCATCAGACCTGTCTCTTCCATTGTTTCCCTAGCTACAACTGCAACCTCAATTGCAACCTCAACCTCAGTTGCGAGGGAAAGAGTGGGGTTTATTCCCTATCAACACGATCCTTTTCCTTGTTCCTTTCCTTTTCCTTTTCCTACCATCCAGGATCGTGAGTAAGTATGCCTTGGAAACCCTCAATCTACAGGATTTCAGATTTAGAGATCTTGCATGGTACCTTGAACCACCTATCGTACCTCCGAGGCCCCAGGATGTGTTGACTCATGTCCAACCAATTTAGATGATGTTGCACCTACCTCCAGGTCCATCAAAGAATCCTATTGTCTCCAGGCCTACCCCTCTTCCTCCAATAGAGATTGGGGGCAAGGCCACAAAAACCACAACCAATACCATTTACATGATCTCTAGCACCAGTCGCCCTTCCGTCTCATCACTTGTGGAAGATCCACATGATCTATCCCGACACCACTTAAGTGATAACAAAGAGATCTGTAAGACCGCCTTTGGTTTTACCCCATTCCCTTTAAACCATAGTGTGGAATCGGTTCTTCCCATAAAATACCAGATTCCATCATCCCCCCTTGCCAATGACCCCCGCAATGGGGTCTACCTCAAGAAATTTTATGCTTAACATCACCAATGAGTCGCTTCTTTTTATTTTTCTTGTTTTTCAATGTTTTTTCAGCAAAAAATCAGAGGCAACACCATCAAATGCTAGTCCAAAGTCCCCCGGAATCAGTTCGAGACACCTCTCACACCTCCAGGCCCAAATGAGACCATCGTCTCATGTTCAACAAGTCAATTTCAGGACCATTTCCCACCAGTCACCTCGATTTATGAGCCATGACATGACGATGCAAGTGTCTACGAACCTGTACTTATATCACACTTCCCAACTACAACTCATGTGAGTTTTCGGGCCACCGCCCGTTAAGGAATGTAATTTTACTTTTATTTTTGTATTTATAATTGTCTTTTCCAACGCACCTTACGCGGACACCTGGACCATCATCCACAAAATCCTTTATTTTTCTTGCATGTATTTGGCATATAAATGCCTCTAGACTTGTACTTACATCGCATGTAGTCAAGTCTGTCGACCGCAACACACACACACGCTCTCCTGACCTCTGTCTGAGAGCCACTTCGGTTTGCGTGCCTCTGCCGCACCGACTTGTGAGCCTCTACCGCGATATACCCCGTGCATGTATTGGTATGTTTGAGAGCCTTCTGCTCCATCCATATTGTGTGGATGACCTTTGGACCTTTGTCCACCATCCTGACATGGGGCACCTCCTGTGCCACCGCAATCGGTTGACCATATTGGAGTTTCATCTAAGCTCTTTTCTGACTCCTTAAAACAATGAAAAGATTGCCGAGAGCAGCTGCTTCCTTTCCCACTCGCTAAAGTATAGGAAAGGGCATCTACATCATCTCATTTACCTCCTTTTGAGAACTATGTAGACCAGTAAAATGAAAAGGACACCCTTGGCACACTCAAGCCAAGACTGTTCCCCTCTGCATACTTTTATGCTTTCTCGGGCAGAGGGGTCACACTTTATGAAAAAGCTCACCACGGGTTGTTGTTAAGCTCTTTTCCAGCCTTCTCATCAAGAAAATATTGCTGAGCAAACTTGGTTTCATTCATGCTCGTAAAAGTATCTGAATGACCATCTAGTCAGTATAGGTTTAACCTTTTTCGGCCTGATTGGACTACCAACAGTAAAGAAGTCTCTCATCCCCTCCAGGATGGGTGAGCTCTCCTATGCATACTTTTATAGTTTTTCGGGCATAGGAGACTAGCAATGAAAAAGATCCCCCACTGGAGTCTTCTTTGTGCTTTCATACTCTCTAAAATTGAAAGCACCATCGAGCATTTACCTTCTCGGGCTCGCCAAAAATCCACAAGATCGTACCATAACGGTGTCCCTAGACACCACCCCACCGAAAACAGTTTGGAAGCATTCCCCCGTTGGGTCGCCTTTGTTTAGAGTACTCTACAATGTGTCTTCCTTGGATCCCATCAGTATCAAAAGTGTCTACCTCCTCCAAGTATTTCCCATCTGCAGTGATACCCCGGTATTTCAGCTATGATCCCATTCCCATGAGTCAGTTTCGTTTGCTACCTGGTCCTCCTTGTCATCATACTCTGAAAAAAGGAAGTTTGAGTCTCCCTCCCCATGTCCCTATTAAAATATTTCCCTCCTCCCCCCTCCCCATTCAGTGAGTCAGTTTGCAAATTGCTTCACACCTTCCAGTTATCTCCCTCGTGCTCCTAGTCAAGGAAACATCATTGCCTTGGCTAGGGGAAAGTCTCCCTCTGTCGACGCCAACACACATATTGTAGAGGATAGACCTAGAGGTCCCTATATATTGGTTTCATTAACCTCATTGATGAGTTCCTTGGACCACTTGAGAGGAGTCCTTAGTGCCTCCCGGGATGGTTGTTTCTCACATGCTTGACTTTAACTACAACATCGCACCATTGAGATTCGTACAGGGTTTTGTCTGTACAATATTTGGTCGAAGACCCTAGATGCCACCTGAATCTAGAACATTAGTGAGTCCACTTGAGGGACCTAAACAGGTTATGTCCCTTGTGATTTTTTGGGTTGTGTTGGAGACAGTGTTCAAAAGCCCCATCAGTGCTTCAATATACCTTTATGATTGATGCAACATACTTGTACGACAGAGACTCTGACTCTCAATCAACGAGTCCACATAGCTATGTACCATTCCAGATCCAGCAGACCATCAGTCATGAAGATTTAGCATTCCATGAGAATGCCATGGGTCCAATGTACCAGATCAACATTGTATTCAGCCTCACATGGAGGAAACCATTATTGTAACATCAGTTGTATATGATCGACTCTTGTATTTTAGAGCATAGATCAAATTATTCTTTTGACATTGTCACAAGCATGGGGATGCCCGCCTTGTCCATATACATGTCACACATTATTTGTATCTCACCCATTGATGGGAACCATATTGATACAAAAACCAAAAGACACCATGCCCCAGCCCCGAAAGCACCACTTCTATGCAGCAAATCCTATGAATGGCCATATGTTGAGCTCCTGCCCTCACACATTAGGGGGCAATCTGTTAACCCAAAAATCCCCCACTCAGCTATCAATGGCCTACACCACCCAAAGACACCATCGCATGACCCTCATATCACTCCATTAGATCCCCACACCCTCAAAATAGCTAAAGGATGAAGAAAAGGGCTTAAAAACCCCAAAAAGGAGCCCAAAATAGTCTCCTAGGAGCTAAAAGCCCAAAAAAGGGGCTAAAACCCTAAAAGGAGCTAAAATTAGGGCGAAAGGGGCTAAATCCCTGACCAAGGGCTTAAAACCCTAAAACCCCTTGAAAAAGCTATAAACAGAGGGTGGGGGGTCACTCTCAAAGAACTTCTCCTTTGCATATTGTTATGCTGCCGATGGATGCCTTGAGACCTTTGCCTCTCAAGCCACCCACACTCCCTCTCCTCCATTTCCATTGAGCCATTGCTCCCCCATCCAAGAGAGGTGCTTCCACAAGCTAGGGCATGGTGGCCCATTTCCACCCAAGAGAAGGTATAACCATATTTCATGTTTTGTTTCTTAGTTTCTTAGTTTTCTTTGCTTTCTAACCCTTATTTCATTTGCAATTTTAGATCTAACATTGTTTTGCAGGTGTTTCAATTTATTGTATATTAGGATTTATTTGCAGGTCTTTGGAGGCGGAACCCTACCCTTGTGTGCAGAGGGGTTCATCATTTCTTCTATCTCCTTTTTGTTCTTAGCTTTTCTTTCATTTCTGTCATTTACATTACGTTTTATTTTCTACATTTACCCACCAGCAGGAACCTACCCTTCTGTCTATAGGACATAAGAGAGCCATTCCTGCCCCTGTAGTAGGGAGAAATCCTTGCTACAGAAACGCTGTGGTTTTATGTCTTTATTCTTTTCTATTTTCCCTGGATATGATGCATATGAATTGATACCATAGTATGATGATTCTTTCTGAATGATGTGATGTTCTATGTTTTAAATCATGTTATGGTGATCGAACTATTTATACGTGATCATCTTCCTGCGATATGAATGTGTTCATGGAAATTAATAATTGATGGTATGGATTTGCAATAATGACCCCTTGTTTAGATATCTGAGTAATGTTGCAATAGATAGATAGTGGATGCACAAACTCCTCCTTCTTACTACGGAAACATGGTTCTGATACTTGTCCCTTATACATCTCGGGTGAGACCTCATCTGCTTTGCAGGTGTTCCTGGACAGGGTAAAACCTGTCTGGGCCAGTGCTCAAGGAGATCGCTGAGTTAAGGGTGTCGATAGAGAGAGAACCCCTATTAACAGATCGATGTCAACAAATGGTTTTGTTGATGGGACCATAGTGCGAGGAGAAGGAGGACATGTTGTGGCATCTGACAATACTGAAGATTCAAGATTGGTTCGACCAGAAGGATCATGAATTCATAGCAAAAGAAAATCAAAACCCTAGATTGACAACAAAAGAGTGGCTGGAAAGGTATATTTTTTCTAATCTTCATGAGTACTTATTATCTGAGTTTCTAATCATCTTGTACGAGTGGTTGGCACAATTTACCTATCGGAAGACACATTCTCAAGGAGGCGAACCCACTTGCTATACCTAAGAGTTGATCCAATAGTTGCAGGAGGTAGATAACAAAGAGTAAAGGGATATCTAAGTTTCTTTTGACAACATCTTGGAAGGATACATCATTGAGTTCATAGTCGACATAGTCAAGTCCTACAACGACATAGAAATGGAGTTCTTCAAAGGACCAAGAGGTAGGTTTATGTTATCTTTGCAATTGTCAATTAAAATGCTCATATGTGAAAAATGCATATTGAATATGAGCTCCGACGAGTAGATTCCTGGTGTGTGGAGGATGTGGGTACCGCAAAGATGAGGGTTGGATGGAATGATACAGGGTAGATGGATGGGATTTACAACGAGACTGTGAGGGAATCTGAGGAAGGATGTTGTTAACTAAAAAAATGGCTCAACTTGCTCTATCTAGCCTACACCATATTCATACATCCATTTCCTAACCCATTTGACCTCCACACCCATGTTCAGCCTATGTTTTTCTCTCAAAAGATAAAAAATAATTAAAAAGGGCTTAAAAAACCCACAAAAGAGCCAAAATAGCTCACAAGGGAGCTAGAAGACTCACAAAGGAGCTAAAAGGCTCACAAAGGGGATAAAAACCCTAAAAGGGATTAAAAACCCCAAAAGGAGCTAAAAAACAAGTGAAAAGGGCTTAAAACAGTAGGTAGGGCCCAAAACCCTAAAAGTTGAGAAAAAACTATAAATAGAGGGGTGGAGGTCCCCATCACACATGACTCTTCCTTCCTCTCATTATTATGCCCACATGAGTACCTTGAGAGACCATCACTCTCAATCTATTCATCCCCACAACTCCATTTCCTCCATTTTCTCATTTCCTTATGTGTTGAGGCAACCTCCACACCATCCCAGCCTGTGGAGAGGCATTGTTCTGAGTTTGGGCATGGTGGCCCAATTTTAAACAAGATTGGAAGGTATATTGTCTCATTCATGTTTTTTCAGTTTGTAGTTTGAAGATGTTTAAGTTATTTTTTCTTCTAAGTTTTTGCTGCAGCTGCTTTTTATCCACAGACTCTACCCTTTTGTCCTATAGATGAAAGGGAGGTGCATCTACACGTGGCTAGCGATATTGTCTAGCTAGAGTTTGGCGACCAACACTGGGTATATCCATTAGGATCCCTGGGTTTTAATACATTTTTGAAGTTTTGAATAGTTTTTTAGTATTTTCTTTCAAGTTTTCTTTCATTTTTGTTCCTGATCGAGCCCTCATGAGGCCGGTCCAAGCCCGTTCGGCCACATTATTAGTTACTGTCGGCCGTTCTCGATTTCCTTTTTCATTTTTCTTAGTTCCAATACCACCTTTTGGGCCATTAAGTGCGACCCATTCGCTCATTTTGGCCCATTAAGTGCGACCCAATTGCTTATCTTGGGCTATTAAGTGCATCTTGGCCTCCCAATAGCTCATTCACTCCTATTTCTTCTTTTTGAGCAACCTAGAGCTCTTGTATCAGCTTTTTGAGTGACCCACTCGCCTGTTTTTGGCCTTTTTTCAGTGACCTATCTGTTTTTCAAATTATTTTTACATTCGGTTGCTTGTATGTTTAGCTGTTTACAAATGCAAATCTGCTTACTGCTCAGTTAATTTTCTACAAGTTTATGTTATTATTTCAGTATTCTTAAAACACATTAGGAAATTAACCATATTGTTCATCCCTTCCTCCTCGACTTGGTCATCAACCTATGGGGTATTTTGAGATAAGATAGAGGGTTGAACAAGTGTAGTAATAGGCACATGTCATTGTTATTGCTTTAATCCACTAAAAAAAAGTGTCTTAGAAGCTATAGGGGGTGGAAACCATTGGGGGTTTCACGACGCCCGTGTCATCCCTATTGAGAAAACTTGCATTTGAGGAGTGACCTGTGGATCTACAGGTGGGCTTGTTCCCACTTTGATGAGAGCCCAACACTCTTTCTTGGACTAAGAGGGATACAAAAACAGGGCAGTCACACTATTGATTAACATTTCACAGTTTGTAGTGCTTTGGTTCTGTTTATTTTAGTGGTTCGTATGCTATAGTTTCTGTTGCCTATTGCCTAATCTATGCAGAAGTTCTAGTACTATTTTCTTATCACACAATTAAAAAAAAAAAAAAACATAATTCATACACAAAGTACACACACAACCACACCATATAATTCAACCAAACTCGGTTCATGACCCCGAGCGAACATTAAAAGTAACCAATTTACTTAAATACAAATTTTGTAGTTTGAGGACATAAGTTCCTAATTTCCATAACTGCGGGAAGTACTTGGGATTTTCCCTAAATCTCACTGTGAGGAGTACCACAGGAACCCCAAAGTAGCTTTCCAATGAGAGGAATTTCCAAGCAAAATGGACAACGACCCCTTTCGATTGACTAGAGATACATGTGTGAGGAAAAAGCTAAGCACTATCTTCTGGAAATCTTGGTGGCCAAGTGATCACCTGTGAACCAATAGGAAGCCATTTAAAACGAGGTCCAAAACTCATTACTGGTTACTACCATAAGCCACCATCAATCCACCGCATTCTTCCTCACGACTTAGGGGGCAGCCCCCTCAGATCAGGTCTTTAGAAAATCACTGTCGAGGCCCTCCTCGACAACCCTCCTGACCTTCAGAAGACCACACTGGCTCTGATTTTGACTTGGATTCCTACCAGTCTGAGCCCAATTTGTTTACTTCCCTGTCTAGCCCCATGGCTAGCTTTCATCCCAACCCCTTCCAAGGAGGGATAGTTGGTGGAAGAGCCATGTCCTTGCCCCCCATAATTACCAATATCCCAGCTAGTGGACCCATCAACACTACGCTAGCTATGGTAGGTTCGCTACCTGTTAGTAGCATCCCCACACCTCCTATGATGCCACTGCACCCAAGCAATACACCTAGTGTTGCGCAACTGAACCAAGTACCTGACTACTCAAGGATGATGGATCATTCTAGAGCCACACCCTCTTATGCACAACCTACACTAATTGAGTATGCCCATGCACCAAATTGACCGGCACAACTGTATTCGAGACCAATTACTAGATTGATAGCCCCTCCAGATCCTTTGACACTCTATGCCCCACCTATGCAAGCCACTCCAACCCCTACCCCATCTCCGCCAACGTCCGCGGGACAAGTTTTTGCGCTACAAACTCTTCCCAACAAACCCGCCCCCAATAACCAACATTAGAAAGGTAAGAGGGAAGAAATAACTGGGGTAACAACCAACCACAAGTAGCTGTCCAACAGCCTAACCATCCTAAAAATAATGGTGCTAACCCACCAACCCAAAACCCCCAAAAGCGTAATCAAACGGGATGAACTGCTCCGTTATGGACTAACCATCCATGTAAATTGTGCAACGTCTATGGTCACTATACTCATGAATGCCCGCATATGGACCGCATTAACCAACTTCTCCAAAATGAAGCTCAATGGGACACCCATGCGACAGCACAGGCTCAACCCAACCAAATTCCACCTGGCCCTCCACCCATGGTGCTCCAGAATCCATTACCTATCCAAGGACTAGTTACAACCACACCTGCAGCTCTCATCGCGGCCTCGCCTACAGAAATAAGTGTCCATCACCTGCTGGCAATGACAGCTGAAGAAGTCAACCTACAGACTAGGCACAATCAGTATGGATCCACCATGAAAACTACCGACCCATTAGCAGCATCAACTTCTAACACTACCAATAGACCCCTTCACATACCTACACCCCCCATTGACAGGGAAACCAAAGGTCTACGGTTTCCACTATGACGTATCTCCAACAACGCAACTGCACAAGCTACTTCAAACTACAACATTGTTGAAGACTTGGATTAATCACCCATGTCCATGTCCACTCTAGAAGGGCTCAAGAACTATCCGTCGCAGTGAAAAGCGTTGTTATCTACCCTTGGTTCCATGGATCCCTCTGACTCTAGTTTGATCACGTTCGATTTGGATCACGATGAACCCAAAATGCCATCTACTATGGCCTTCCACTGTGCACCGCTGCATAGTTGATGAAGGGGCATCTACATGTGTCATGTCAACTAGTGTTATTGAAACCGGACCAGAACCGGAAAAATCGGCCGGTCTCACCAGTTTACAGGGTTGGCCGGTCTGGTTAGCAAAAAAAAATCATGAAACTGGATTTTTTTTCCAAACCGGGTACAGAACCGGACGAAACGGGCCAAAACTGGCCGAACTGGTCAAAACCAGACGAACCGGCCGGTCTGGACGGGGGACTCACGAAACTCAATTTAAAAAAAAAAACAAAAAATAAAACTTTGTTGATGTACTTTGGAGCCTCTTTGTTAATGTACTTTGGTTCAGAACCTCAGAGATGTATTGCACTAGGTGCTATTTTGGATATTTTCACCCATATTTGCTATATATATGAGAAAATTTGCATATTTCTATATTAATGGTTTGGATTCATATGTATGCACATGAATATATATGTTTTTTTTACAAAATATGAATATTTTATGTATTTTTTAGTCAACTGGTTTTTTTCCTGGTTTTTTTCCGATTCCGGTCCGGTTCACATTTTGGGCTTCATCGGTTCGATGATCGGTCTGGTTTCGATACATCAATCAGTGTCTGGAAGACACTCAGGTCCCCCACTCTCTAATCCTCCACTACTACCCTTCGCGCCTATGATGGTCCCCCCACCAAAGCCCATGGCGTTCTTCCAAATGTCCCTATATCATTAGCTGGTAAAATGGTTTTGATTGACATCGAGGTTATCAATGCACAACTTGATTATAAAATCCTCCTTGGATGTAGTTACATGTAAGCCATGAAATCCCTAGCCTCCACTATCTTTCGACTCCTGATGTTTCCTCATGATGGAAAGATCGTGATTGTCGACCAATTCATGTACTACGATCCACAAGGGCTGGCCACATCGAAACATATTATTAATACCATTTATACTGCCATCGACAACATCTCCATCCCTTCCTTATATGCTATTGGCCCAGTCTTATTCACCTACACCCCTATGATGACCACCTTCTCGACCTTACCACCTCCATCTATGCTGACTAAAATAGTGGATTTGTGTACTATCACATCTAGTACCATTTCGACCACATCACAACCTCACTCACAACCTCAACCTCCATTACTAGGGAACATTGGGGTTCATTCTCGATCAACACGATTTGTTTCCTTTCCTTACCATCTAGGATCATGAGTACGCTTGTATTGGCAACCCACAACTTACAGGATTTCACATTGGGAGTTCTTGTGTGGTACCTTGAACCACCTACCCTACCTATGAGGCCCTAGGATGTGTTCACTCCCATCCAACCAATTGAGATGATGTCACACCCACCTCCTGGTCCATCAAAGACTCTTCCCATCTCTAGGCCTGCCCCTCTTCCTCCAAAAGAGAGTGGGAAAAAGGCCACCAAAAAAACCACCAATACTATTTACATGATCTCTAGCACCAATTTCCCTTTTGTCTCTTCGGCCGTGGAATATCCACCTGATCTATCTCGATACCACTTACATGATGACAGAGAGATATGCAAACCGCCTCCAGTTTTACCCCATTCCCTTTAAACCATAGTGTAGAATCGGTTCTTCCCATAAAAGACCAATTTTTGTCACCCTGCCTTGCCAATGACCTTCGTCTCGGCAAGGGGACATACCTCTTCGCTGACTCAAACGGTCGACTCTTAAAGAAGCCACGCAATGGGCTCTACGTCAAGAGAGTCTATGCCTGATATAACCACTATGAGTCCCTTATAGCATAGTTTTTTCTTTTGTTTTGCATTGTTTTTTCCCATGAGTCGGTGATCCCCTCCAGTAGTTGCTCCACGTCCAATCACGGTGAGTCCATTATACAACTCTGTCACATCATTTGCATGTGGGTAGGTAGATATAATCCCTACCCCTACGCCACTAGTATCCCACTGGAAGGTGTGTTCCTGAATCTGCACATATGCACAATATGTTGCACGTATGATATAGCTACCATTATTCTAGCATACCGTTAGATCCTTAGACTTGAATCGGAGGTCAATGCGTCTCTTGGATCTCCCCGGTTTTCCATGCTTGCGTATGGATCATCCTCTACAAGAATAGGAAGCTTGCACCATTGTGCGAAAATCTCCTGGTTCAAGAAACACCTTCTATACTGCCTCCCTCCCTACTTATTCTTCGAGCCATATTTCTGGAGTCATGATGATTTGTGGACCACATTGCACATTGTACATTGAGCTAGCTCCGTACCCATGGGACTCCATTTGGTCTATTTTTTCCGAGTGCACCACTGCATCAGGGGCAACATCACTAGATGCTAAGTTAGAGTCATCTAGAGTCTATTTGAGACATCGTTCACACCACCAGGTTTAGTTTTATGCCCTCTGTATTTTTACGAGACCCTTGTCTCATGCTCCCACTATGATTTCCAGGGCCATTTCTTGGAAGTCACCCCAATTTACGTGCCATCATGTGATTATATCTTTGTATGTATGGGCATGGTCAAGATCCATCCTCTCCACCCATACTACACGGTTGGCCACCTTTCACCACCTTCCACCGTCCCACCATAGGGCACCATTAGTGCCCCCTCGCTTGGTTGACCATAACAGAGTTTCTGTTAAGCTCTTTTTTGACTCCTAAACGAATTAAAATATCGCTGAGCATACTTTCTTCTTTTCCTGCTCGTTAAAGTACAAGAAATGGCATCTACACAGCCTCATTATCTCCTTTTGCAGGCTATGTAGACTACTACAAAAGGACCACCTCGACACACTCAATCTAGGAACATATCCCTTTGCATCCTTTTATGCTTTCTCGGGCATAGGGACCAAAATCTACAAAAAAGATCATCATCGGTTGTCTTTAAGCTCTTTTCCGGCCTTCTCATCAAGAAAATATTGTCGAGAAAACTTGGTTTTGTTCATGCTCGTAAAAGTGTTTGAATGACCGTCCAGTCAGTACAGGTTTAAACTTTTTTGTCCTGACTCAACTACCAATGGTAAATAAGTCTCCTGTCCCCTACTAGGGGTGGGTGATCTCTCCTATGTACACTTTTATCCTTTTTCAGGCACAAGAGGCTATCAATGAAAAAGATACCCCACCGGAGTCTTCTTCATGCTTTCAGACTATCTAAAATTGAAATCACAATTGAGCATTTACCTTCTCGGGATCGCTAAAAATCCATGAGATCGTGCCATAATGGTGTCTTGAGGCGCCACCCCACATGTTATAGTTCGACAACATTCCCCCATTAAGGTCACCTTTGTTCAGAGTATTCTACAATGAGTATTCCTTGGATCCCCTGGATATCAAAATTTTAAAGTTACCCCCCTCCAATTTTTTCCCATCTGTAATTACATTCTTGGTATTGCAGCTATGATCCCCCTCCATTGAGTCAGTTTCATTTGCTTCCAGGTTATCCCTACGGTCGTACTTTGAACAAAGGAAATTTGAGTCCCCTGTGATTCCCTGCCCCTGTTTCCCCACTTAGTGAGTCAGTCCCCATATTGTCCCACATCTTTGGTTACCCCCCTCGTGCTTCTGGTCAAGGAAACATTATTGCCTTGGTCAGTTGCAGGTCTCCCTCTGTTGATGACAACACATCTATTCCAGAGGATACACCCAGAGTCCCCTGTATCCTAGTTTCATCGACCTTATTGATGAGTTCCTTGGACCACTTGACAGGTTTCCTTAGCACCTCTCGGGATGGTTGTGTCTCACGTGCTCGAATTCAACAACGTCATTGCACCATTGAGATTCATACAGGTTATTGGTCCGTGCAGTATTTGGTCGAAGACACCGGTTTTCACCTGACTCTAGCACATTGATGAGTCTATCAAAGGGACCCAAACAGGTTCATGTCCCTTGTGATTTCTAGGTTGCATTGGAGACCGTGATCAGAAGCCCCCAAAGCAGGGCTTCTGTATAGATTCATGATTGATGTGACATATTGTACCATAGAGACTCCGACTCTTCGTCAGTGAGTCTTAACAATTATCTTAACTTCCATATGCAATAGGTCATCAGTTGTGAAAATATTTGCATTCCATGAGAATGCCAGTGGTTCAATGTATCAGCTATTTAGATCAATATTGTATTAAGTCTCTCATTGAGGCCACCATTATGTAACAACATTTGTACATCATCGACTCTTGTGTTTGGGAGCCTTGATCACATTATTCATTTGACATTGTTACGAGCATGGTTATTCTTGCCTCGTCCATATACATGTCACGTATTCTTTGTATCTCACCCATTGTTGGGAACCAATATTAATACAAAACCAAAAGCCACCATGTCTCGAATGAGGAAGCACCGCTTATTCAAAGGTCTCTCCACTATCCTAATGTTCCAATGATGTCTGTCAGCCATACGATGAGCTCCTGCCCTCACACATCAGGGGGCAATATGTTAACACAAAAATTTGCTCGACTTGCTCTATCTAGCCTACACCATACTCAGACATCCATTTCCTAACCCATTTTACCTCCACACCCATGTTTAGCCTATGTTTTTCTCTCAAGAGCTCAAAAATAATTAAAAAGGGCTTCAAAAACCCATAAAAGAGCCAAAATGGCTCGCAAAGGAGATAAAAGGCTCACAAAGGAGCTAAAAGGCTCATAAAGGGGCTAAAACCCCGAAAAGGAGTTAAGAAACAAGCAAAAAGCGCTTAAAACCATAGGTAGGGTCCAAAAACCTAACCAGGGGCTGAAAACCCTAAAAGTTGAGAAAAACTATAAATAGAGGGGTTGAGGTCCCCATCACACATGACTCTTCCTTCCTATCGTTATTATGCACGCATGAGTACCTTGAGAGACCATCACTCTCAAGCTATTCATCCCCACAACTCCATTTCCTCCATTTTCTCATTTCCTTGTGTGTTGAGGCAACCTCCACACTATCCCAAGGTGTGGAGAGGCATTGTTCTGAGTTTGGGCATGGTGGCCCCCTTTTAAACTAGATTGGAAGGTATATTGTCTCATTCTTTTTTATTTTTTATTTTTTATTTTCAGTTTGTAGTTTGTAGATGTTTAAGTTTTTTTCTTCTTCTCACAGTTTACTGCAGCTCGTTTTTATCCATAGACTCTACCATTTTTTCCTACAGATGGAAGGGAGGTGCATCTGTACGTGGCTAGGGATTTTGTCCATCTATAGACATGTTATTCTACAAAGTGGGGAAAGGTTTCAATAAGAGAAGAGGCAGAGGACTGAGGAGAGTCCTGTTGCAACCGAAACAAGGAGCTATGAGAGATTATCATAAGGGACGAAGCGACCCTATAGCGACATCGCAGATGACCAGGCTACACCCGAGGCCGAAGAAAGATCAACCCAGAGGAACAATGTACCCACACCTCCATGCACTGCACATCACTCAGGAAGAAATACTAGCTCAAAACCAAATTATCTGAGATGTCATAAACACTCTAATAGTAGCGGATCAAAAAATGTAGGAAGGAGGCCCAGGATGGCGGGCTATGATGTAAAGTTACCTCTGTTTCATGGGAATGGGATCGACGATCCCAAACAATATTGGTTTCTGTGTGAAGCAGTTTGGACTGTAAAGAAGGCCAAGAATGATGATGTTAAGAAAGGTAAGTTGGAGACAAAATTTTGAGGTTGCGCACTGGACTGGTACATGAATTTTGTACAAGTTCCCACAGGGACTCCAATGAAGACTCTAGCAGATATCAAAACTGGATTGATTGAAGATTTCGGAAAGCCTAAGTCAAAGGCACAATATATCATAGAGCTAAAGGAGATCAAGAAATATCCAAATGAATTCGTCTGGGATTTTGATCAACGGTTCAAGACCCTAATGGTGAAATTCATTTTTGGGATGAGTGATGTACATCACAAGGAGTGGTTCATTACACCATTAGTACTGCATATCAAGATGCCCTTGATGCAGCAGAATATTGCAACATAGAGCGAGGCTTTGGAGATCGCGATGAAGCTGGAAGCTTCACATGTTGGCGAGATTGGAGTTGGGATGAATCAGATTAAATTGCAACTGGTGAACCTAACGTTCCATTTGCAAGATATCAAGAAGGGAAGGGAGCATCGTGAGGAAATATGGTGTACTCAATGTCATACAGAAGGACATCATAATGATTAGTGCCTAGATTTATGAAATGATCTCTTGTCGGGAGCTCTGCATCCACTAAGTCATTTTGGCATGCCATGGTGTTGCATCTATTAATTTCATGGAAATCGACATGAAGATTGTGTGTTTATGTAGAAGATGGTATCTAAGCTTACAAATTTGTATTGCATGTTTTTTTGATCTGTTGGGCATGAAGACAAGGACTATCGAGCATATGATTTAATCCAGGAGAGGACGATGGATGCGTATTGCATCAAGGGAGAAGACCATCGGTCGATGGAGAGACCACCACGGCAGCAACCACTTTAGGTGGTATAGCCACAACTGCTGCCGCAGTTTGTACCAAAGCTTTAGCCACAACTACAGTTTGCTCCGACATCATCGCAGTACAACCAGATGCAGTATGCTCTGCAGTAGCCGCAGTATACACAACCATAGTATGCGCAACCAGATTTTAATCCCCCGCCGCAGCTGCAGTTCAATCAACTATATTATCAATAGAAAGGAGGATTTCATAGAGGATTAAAAGGAGGACGAGGAAGAGGTTTTGGTCAAGGAGGAGGATGAGGTTGTGAACCTATGAAATATTATAATTACTGAGTGTTGGGGAACTACCATAGATATTGTCCAAATTTGTAGTCACAATGTACCTACTGTACTTTCGCAGATCACACAGTTGAAGGCTTTTTGCAGCTGATTGCGAAGTGGAAAGCAAGGAATGTTCTACCACCCCAAAATCAGAACCAGAATGCAAATCAGAACATGAACCATCTAGTGAATCCACCACCAAACCAGAACTAGGGACCAACAGTTGCGAAGTTCTCAGTAGAACCTAGAGGTTAGTTTGTAGATGTTGTTGTCATTACCCAAGGAGGTGTGACAATAGGAGATGATGGACCGATTCCACAAGTTTGATTGGATGCACAGAAAAAGGTGCAATTTGATGTCAATGCTGATAGGGATACATTATTTGAATCCTATGGTGCTATAAGAAGAGATCTAGGTAAGTTGTCTGTTTATGAAATGCCACCTATTTTTTTATTCAACTTTGGTAGTAGGAACATCGCGACAACATCGTACCTTGCAAAAATTCTTTGAATGTTGCCTATGTTTGGAAAAAGATCCTGATGCACTCACCAAGATTGTGAGTCTGTTGCATCAACCAGAGAAGGGGCGCAAGGATTCTACTATGAATTCCCTGCACAAGAAGAAAACTAGGAAAGAAATGAGAATGGATATCTAGATTGGGGATTATAAGGTAGATTCAGTTATTCTAGATTTAAGATCGGACGTCAACATTATGACAAAGCATACATGGGAGAAGATGGGGATACCATAGTTGGTTTGGTCCCTTGTACACCTGTGATTGGCTAACCAAGCCAAGGTGACACCGATTGTGAGAGTACCACGTATAGTAGTCGAAGTTCAAGGAATGAGGACTTATGCGAATTTTAGTGTTATCGAGAATGTTTATGAAGGAAGCTCGTATCCCGCATTGCTGGGAATTGGATGGGCTAATGATAGCTTGGAAGTGATCAAATTTAAGAAGCAGGTAATGATTTTAGAGAACTGTGATATCAGAGTCATAGCCCCAATGGATCCAAACTAAGGAAGAATATATGTTGAACCAGTTAAGGAAGAAATTGTATGGGGATGGGAACATGCGGACAACATATCAGAATATTATGTACACCCTAATATCAATGGAGAGCTGGGATGGAGAAGCTCTAGCTCCACATCATCATATTCTGATGATGCCTTGGAGAATTGGAAAAATTAGATGCATGAGATATCGATTCAGAAGTGTGGCAGAATTACTCAGTCACTACGACGAGTCGCAACAAATAGTGTTGAGTTACCAACCTATGAGGGACTTCTTGACTTACCTGAATTTATGGTTGATTTTGAAGATAGGGTGTCAGAACCACAGAGGTTATTGGCATTGGATGAAGCATTGAAGGCTACTCCAGCATGATGGTGGGAAACACATAATAAATCGATCAATGGGTGGTCACTTTGTTGCGGGCTGCTGGAAGTTTGCTTTGGTGAAACATAACAATACCAAGCGGAGAGGTATGATGTGCATAATGATCCTAATGATTAGTTGATTGCGTGTCAGACCATGTGGGTGTCATGACCAAAAGAACGAGTGGGTACATGATTTTGTGCACACATTGGATGAAATTTCACGACAGTGGTATATATTCGTTGAACTTCACAGAGAGATTGCAACATGGGAAGAGTTGTCAATCTATTTCAGTCACACCTTCAGTTTCATGGATGATGATCCTGTGATTCATAGTGCGCTACAACATATTTACGACGTTGTTTTGAATTTAGTTCCAGTCGCATATCCTGTGGACCCGCATGAAGCACAAACGATGCAGTCAATGATAGAGTGCTACAACATGATAGGAGGGCCTGATGATAGAGATGACCCAAGGAACATTAATATCCTAGAGTTCGAAGGAATTCAAGATATCGTGACACCAGAGATGCCGATAGACAAAGTCCACCAGCCATTAAAGATTTAGAAGGTCAACATTAGGATAGAGGAGGAACCAAAATTCATGAATATTAGAGACTATTGGGATGAAGAAACCATGGCTATGATCACTGATATGTTGCATGAGTTTCAAGACCTCTTTTCAACAATTTTTTTTGAAATGAAGGGGATATTAGGATATTAGGGAGAAATGAAAATCCCATTGAATCCATATGCGAAGCCTATAAATCAGTGTCTGTATCTCCTGAATCCATGATACAAGGAGAGAGTAAAGGCTGAGCTCGACATAATGTTGGGCGCTGGAATCATAGAGATAGTTGAAGAATCAGAGTGGATCAGTACTATGGTTGTGCAATATAAGAAAACATGCGAGGTTTAGATATGTGTTGATCTCAGGAAGTTGAATGACGCATGCCTTCATGATCCGTTTCCAATGTCATTCACTAACAAAGTGTTGGAAGGAGTGGGAAGTCAAGAGATGTATTCATTCATTGATGTATTTTTTGGCTATCATTAGATCAATATTTCAAAAGAGGATCGGCATAAGATAACTTTTGTGACTGAATGGGGATGTTTTTAACGGTGATGCCATTTGGACTCAAGAATGCGCTGGCGATATTTTCCAGGATTGTAGTTGTTGCATTCAAGAATTTTATAGAGAAGTTTTTGGCGGTATACATGGATGATTGGATGGTAAAGGATCATCTTGCAAATCTGTGACTGATGTTGGAGTGGTGTCGACAACATCATATCGCGCTGAATTCGAAGAAGTGCATATTTTGTGCACCATTCAGGATGTTGTTAGGGAAGATTATATGTAAGGAAGGGTTATTGGTCGATCCATCTAAGATTGCGCTTATTCTTAACCTTCCACCACCAATAAACGTGAAGAAACTTAGAGTGAAACTAGGCCATACGAGATACTATATTAAGTTCATTAGAGGATATTTTGCAATCACAACGCCTATGGAGAAGCTATTGAAGAAGGATGCGTAGTTTGAATGCATTCACGAGTGTTAGGGAAGTTTTGACACACTAAAGATGAAGATGGCTACAACACCAATATTGGTTTTTCCGGATTGGACAAAGGAATTCCATGTTCATGTTGATGCATTGTTAATCACGCTGGGAGTGGTGTTGGCGCAACCAGGTGAAGGGGATATTGATCACCCAATTTCTTTTTCCAGTCGGAAGCTATCATCTGTAGATAAGAATTATACCACGGTGGAGAGAGAAGGGATGGAAATAGTCTATGCATTGCAGAAGTTTCGACACTATCTGTTCAGAGGTCATTTCAAGATGTTCAATAAGCCTGTGTTGGGGTGGAAGATATGTCATTGGATACTCCTCTTTGGAGAGTTTGATTTTGAGATCATTGTGAATCAAGGTCACTTGAATGTCGGACCTGGCCATTTGTCGCGAATAGAGACAGGTGAAGAACCGATGAACATTGAAGATGGGTTACCTGATGTGCAACTATTCTGATTTTAAACGGTTCATGCCTACTATATGAAAATAGTTCTGTTATATCCTCAAATAAATTAGTCAAATTTATTTTATTAAGAGGTAGAAATTCATTAGAAAAAACTTTATTAAAATTTTTCAGGCTCATTTTAATGAGTTCTAACTTGTAAATATTTAAAAAAAAACTTTGGAGTTAGTATTTATTTCAAAAAACTTGAAACACAGGTTTTCGTGGGTAAGCATTGTTTCAAAATGGTCTCTAAGCCACCAAAAGTGGACTTTCAGCAACTAAGACTGAAATTTCAGGGCGCTCCAAGCCACCGAAATTGGTGTTTTTACTATGAAAAGTCATCATTTTAAAATGATGATTTTGAGTGACTGGAGAATCATTTTTCAAAATGCTTAGAGGTTTTTGTTCCTAACACATCAGAGAATAATAACCTCTCTTAGTTTTCCTACAGGTATTTCACATTGGGATAATCGAATCCATCTCTGAGCCCTAATTTCTGGATCTCAGAATTTCCCTATTTGACACATGTTTTTGAAATACAGATGTCGGGAAAATGAAAACGAATCTCAAAGAACTGAGAGAGGTTTTTTCTCATAAAAAACTAGTCTAAAAAATTTCTCTCATTTTTTTGAAATAACGTTTTATTTGAGAGATATAGGTCAATATTGGAGTAGCATATTTCCAGAAATTTCTGCATTTTCTAGCCACCTAACAAATTCGGATTTGAGATAGGAAAAGAGGTTATTAGATCCATCTTTTGAGGATATTGGAACTGATTTGTAAATATTATTTAATATCATTGAAGGATCATTGTAAAGGGTTCAACTTTGAATACTCTTAGACACTTTTTTCATTCAATCTTCTCATGTTCTTATCAATTAATACAAGCTGTTTTGCCATTACATGTTTAGATTTCATCTTCTTTCTGTTCTATACTTGTGCTTGGATGCTTAATTCAGGTTTATTCTATTTACCTAATACAAGATAGCTGTCATCCTATCTCTGTTTGGATAATTGGAATTGCAAGTATCTTTCCTTGTTATGATTAGCCATTCATATGTAAGTGCCTTATGTGTGAATCTGCCAGCATAGTGGGAATTATTCATCTATTCACCTTTATTAAAAACCCTTTGAACATTGATAGTTAGAAGACTTGTCTATTTGGTTAAGTTTATGCATGTATTGAGTGAGTGAGGTATTATTTGTCATCTGACTTGATCCATTGAGTAAACCATTTAAAAAATTATTGAAGTTACCAGGCATCTCTGAGCCACAACCTAGAAGAGTTTCTCAGAGAGCTAACAAATTGGCGCCGTTGCCGGGGAGAGGAGATTGAAGCTCAGCTTCCCTGGGAGATGACATAAGCTCCAAATTTGTTGATAGAAAAAGACTGGGCACATTTTTGGTTGTATTCATCTATCTGGCGAATCCATGAAGGATGGATTCGGTGGCGACTCCATTGCTTAGAAATATGTTGGTGACTCCATTGGTATGAAATGAAAAAGATGTTAGCAAAGAGGTATGCATTTTGTGATTTCTCAAATATTTTTGGTTACCCTAATCCAGTACCTAGTAGAGATGAATGGGAAAATAGTCTTCCCAAATTTCAAGGAGAAGAGTGGGAAGTGACAGCTGAACACTTGCTGGATTTTCATGACTTTATTCATCGTCTTGAAATTATACATGAGGATGTTCAAATTAAGCTTTTCAAATATTCATTGAAGGGAGAAACCCCTGATTGGTACCAATCTCTTCCAGATTTAAGTATTCACTCATTAGCAAGTTTTCATGATGCTTTTCATTTTTTTTGTAAAGATGAATTTCCTATTGAAAGTCTCTTTGAAGATTGATGTGATGAATTTGAGAAGCAAGTTCAGCAGAAAGTAGTTCATTCTTCTGTTTGTAAAAATGAAAATTATGTGGTTGAGAAAGAGCTTCTTGATACAATTAATTATGAGGATTGCATGGTTGTAGATGCATCAGGCCTTGTCTCTGATGCACCGATTGCCTTTGATTTGTATGAAGAAATAGTTATAGAAGAAGAACTTACTGAAAATTTTCAAGAGGATTCCTACAATATGTTCTCACCTGTAAGTGAAGAGAAGGGTCAAAAGATTGTTTTCTTCTTTGCAATATGGAGAGGTTTTTTGTTCTCCGATTTTTGATAATTATAAATATTAAGAGAACATATTTCTACAGCAAATGATGTTGACTTTAGCAACAACCAACCCATATATGACATCTACGAAGATGATTTTGATGAGACTTTTTCTTTTCCCATCAAGGAACAACATCATGTTGAAATCAACCATTCTATGTTTGCAGCAGACATTAAATATGATAAGTTTAATCTGTCTAAAGATTTAAGATCTTATCTTCTGTTTACAGCATCTCATGAAAAAATGATTAATATCATTATTGAAAAAAATATCAAACAAGAAGGGATTAGCAGTCAAATTAACTCATTGCTATTTTCAGAATTACAGAAACCTGTTTATGAGTAGATCCATATATCAGAAGGAGAAGAAAGGCTTGAGTAGCAAGCAGAGTTAACTTCTTTCTATGATCCGGTAGCCATTTATATGGAGTTATGTTTTTCAGAAGTCTTCAGTTGTGAAATATTTGGAATAAAAATCAAATGATGATTATAAGTATGATCTGCAAGTTTAAATTATGCTGCACGACATGAAGTGTTCTTTGAAATTTATTTGCATGCAAAGAGATTTTGTAAATAGTTCAATGTTATCATGGCTTCATTGGAAGCATGATGTCACATGATGAGCATGTTTTCACTGGTTAAGAGTAGGAATAGGTAGGAAATAAGCTCTTCATATGAGTAGCTATATAATTTTCAGTTGTTTTCAAGAATAAGCAAAGTAGGCTACAGGCAGGTTGTAGGGGATCAATTATAAAGGACAAATGACTCCATGCCCAATGGAACACTAGAGGAGAGATTTGAATTTTTTACAGGAAAGGCATTGGATCTGTGGTTCTTGGAACCTCACAGGGAGGATTCCATCCCGATTAGGAGCCAAATGTTATCTTCTCAAATAAATTAGTCAAATTTATTTTATTAAGAGGTATAAAGTCATTAGAAAAAACTTTATTAAAATTTTTCAGGCTCATTTTAATGAGTTCTAACTTGTAAATATTTAAAAAAAACTTTGGAGTTAGTATTTATTTCAAAAAAATAAAAACACAGGTTTCCATGGCTAAGCATTGTTTCAAAACGGTCTCTAAGTGACCAAAAGCGGACTTTTGGCAGCTAAGATCAAAATTTCAGGGTGCTCCAAGCCACCGAAATTGGCGTTTTTACTATGAAAAGTCATCATTTTAAAATGATGATTCTGAGCGATTGAAGAATCATTTTTGAAAATGCTCAGATTTTTTTGTTCCTAACATGTTAGAGAAAAATAACCTCTCTTTGTTTTCCTACAGGTGTTGTAGATTGGGATAATCGAATCCATCTCTCAGCCCTATATTTCGGATCTCAGAATTTCCCTGTTTGAAACATTTTTTTGAAATATAGATGTCGGGAAAATGAAAATGAATCTCAAATAACTAAGATGGGTGTTTTCTCATAAAAAAATATATGCAAAAACCTCTCTCAATTTTCCGAAATATGTTTTGATTTGAGAGATATAGGCCAATATCGGAGCAGCATATTTCCAGAAATTTCTGCATTTTCCACCCACCTCACAAATTCGGATTTGAGATAGGAAAAGAGGTTATCATATCCATATTTTGAGGATCTTGAAACTGATTTGTAAAGATTATTTAAGATCATTGAAGTATCATTATAAAGTGTTCAACTTTAGAGACTTAGACACTTTTTGCATTCAAGCTTCTCACGTTCTTATCAATTAATACAAGCTCTTTTGCCATTACATGTTCAGATTTCATCTTCTTTCTATTTTATACTTGTGCTTGGATGTTTAATTCAGGTTTATTATATTTACCTAATACATGATAGCTGTCATCCTATCTCTGTGTGGATAATTGGAATTGCAAGTAGCTTTCCTTGTTATGATTATCCATTCATATGTACGTGCCTTATGTGTGAATCTGCCAGCATAGTGAGAATTCTTCATCTATTCACCTTTATTACAAACCCTTTGAACATTGATAGTTAGAAGCCTTGTCTATTTGGTTGAGTTTATGCATTTCTTGAGTGAGTGAGGTCTTATTTGTCATCTTACTTGATCCATTGAGTAAACCATTTAAAAAATATTGAAGTTACTAGGCATATTCAAGCTACAACCTAGAAGAGTTTCCTGGAGAGCTAACAAGTTCAGTTTTTGGCGACATGAACAACACAGGAAGGGATCACTACAAATCAAAAGAAGAAGTTGGTTGTTTAGGACGCATATTTTCAGTTGATTGCTGGATAAATCTATAATATGGGACCTAATGAGATATTACGACGATGTGTCCTACCGCATGAGCAGGAAAGGGTCTTTGCAGAAGCACATGCGGTAGTTGCAGGTTGACGTTGCAGAGGTCATGCAATTTCCATGAAGGTACTCCATGTAGGACTATGGTGGCCAACTCTCAATGGGGATGTGATATACTATGCGTGGACTAGTGATGTTTTCCAAAGAACTGGGAAGCCATCATGACGGGATGAGATGCTGTTAGTGCCTCTGGAAACACTGAAACCATTTGATAAATGGGAAGGTGGACTTTGTGGGACTAATCAACTCACTAGGGAAAAAAAAATGGTGCACGATATATCATCACATCGACAGATTATTTGACAAGGTGGGAAGAAGCCACACTCGTTGCAGATTGCACCGCGATGACGGTAGCAAGGTTTCTATTTGACAACATTGTCACTCACTTTGGTTTTCCAAATAACTTGATGAGTGATTAGGGGAGTCATTTCATTAATCGTACCATCAATGCGCTGACAGAGGAATTCCAGATACAACACAAGAAGAGCACCCCTTATCATCCACAAGCTAATGGGACAATTGAAACATTCAATAAGGTGTTGGAGCATGCGCTCACAAAGTTTTGCAATGCAAACCGCGATGATTGGGATTTGAAGATTTTGACAGTCTTATGGTCTTATCGTACTACTTGATAAAGGTTGACATGACAGACACCATTTAAGTTGGTGTATGGGCAGGAGGTAGTCATGCCAATGGAATACATTATTCCAAGTTTGCGCATTGTAGCAGCAACAGGGATGGATTCCGAAGGAGCATTGGAAGAACACCTAACTTAGTTGGTGTAGCTAGAGGAAGACATGTTTGTTGCAAGATTTCATCAACACGTTGAGAAAGACCAAAAAAAATCATGGCATGACCAATACATCAAGAACAAGCACTTTCAGCAAGGAGACCTGGTGTTGCTATATGACACTAAGTTTGCGGAACATCCAGGTAATTTGCAAATGCATTGGCTGGGTCCTTATGTTATCAATTTCATTACTAAGGGAGGTGCAGTACAATTGCAACAACTTAGTGGTGTAATGTTTCTCAAATTAGTGAACGACAGTCGATTGAAGCCCTGCAGAGAGGGTCGGGTGCAAAGCGATGCTTGAAGCATTGCGTAGTATTTTTTGTTTTTTTTTTACATAAGGTGGTAATAAGGAGTTTGGCACACTACATGCAAGTGGCAACACAAGCAGATGTGTTGAGGTCGCAATTAGGGATTAATGTGGAGAAGTCCATAGGGAAGTGATAGAGTCAAATTGGGTAGTAAATGTAGCAGTTAAATTGGTTATCCAACGATGCTGTTGGACAAGATGTGCATTAATGGCATATTTTACCATTGGATGGGGATGATCAACATCAGATTTGGGTGATGAATGAAGGATTTGGTCAAAATGATTGAAAAATATTTCACACGATTGGTCCCGTGCTATAAGAATTGGTGAGTCACAACTAGAAGTCACCATTGTGAATATTGAGCTGCAGAGTGGTGAATATTGAGTTTCATAGTTGTGAATATTGAGTTGCAGGATTGTGAAGGTTGAGTTGCAGAGTTCGGTTTGAGTGAAGAGCATCATCGTGTGTTTGCTGAGAAATTGGAAAATATGTAGAGTGAAGTAATTCCATAGGATATTTCAAGTAGAAGTGTCCGAGGGTCACCAGTCATTGGTGTACCAATTGAGGAAGAGGTAGCTAGTATATTAGTGGGATAATCACCCATCACCCAAAAGAAGAGGGGGGATAGTCACCCCAAATCACCGACACAGAAGAAGAGAATCACGAGACGTTCGACTAGAGAGGATGTAGAATCCGTAGTTGAGGCCTCGATTACGAGGGTAGGGGTGACTACAGTGAAAATCACTAGCTTTGTACCACCTTGAAAGCTTGGTGCAACGTAGTGGAAGATGACGAAGAACCAGAGGTACCCAATAAATATGCCAGCCTTGTCAAAAGGGATGAAGTTTACTTTCAACATTGCACCCTGTTTGGTGAAAAGGAAGTACTAGGACCATGATATGTTGACGTAGACTGAGTGTACTACATACCCCTTTGAAAAAAGAATGGGACAAGAGGGAGATCCAATAGTGTGCACTCCTCATGAGTGGGAGAAGGGGTTGGAGTGATCGAGGCTTATAGGCCTCATGTATATGCCCCATTTTGGTAAATTGATGGAGGCCAATGCATGCGCCAAACAATTGTTGGCATGCCTACATGGTGGTTTCCTGTGGTTCGAACGAGTGTTGCCAGTCACCAAAGAACTGACATCGTAGATTGCAGGGTTTTCCATGCAGGGGCCCAACCCGTTAGAGTAATTTTGTGACAAAGATATAGACAAGAAGTTGGTCGCCAAGCTCATAAATAAATTTGGCTTAGAGCACGAAAAACATGCATATGTCGTGGATAGAATAAATGAGTAGGCTATGCATATTACAGCCAATATTCTAGCCAGCAAAGTGGTTTTGTAAGAATTGGCCTAATCAATGACCTTCAAGGGTGATTGCATGTGCTGAACTATGCGCTGCAGGTGAACAGATGAATTGGTCTTTATTTTTAATGAACCAGTTGAATGAAGAAACCATGTTGGTACAAGAGGGGAAGCGACCATTCACATACAATTGGATGTTGATCTTGATTGCGTTAGTCACATGGATGGAGACCACGGAATACCAAGGTATGAATGTTGCAGTCTCCTAAGTATGCAAGGGAACGATGTATCAGAACCTCTGGAATCTTAGTGAACATGATAAGTTGAAGGACTCTTCCATACAGTTTTGGTTTTATTGGGATGCATTGCAAGTTGCAGCCACGAAGATTTCGCGGATCTCTGAAGCTGAAGTACCAAAGTGCCAATGAATCGTAATATTTTCCATTGGTCCACATGCAATACATGTGCAAGCACGATGAGACCCAGAGCGCCAATGGTTAGCTACGCAATATAAGCTAAATGATGATGATATGGATGCAGTACTGGTCGATTGGCCTATGGATTGGAAAGCATCGATGAGTGTGGAAGAATTAGTAGATGATGAGGCGAGCCCTCAACTTGATGCACCAGTGGATCAGGAACCTGTACATGACAATAATCGAGAGTCGATAGAGGCATCATTGAGGACCTTGATATATTCAGAGGAAGAAAAATAATATGAGGAGACACGAAAAAAGAGAAGGCAAGAGCACAGAGAGGCCAGTGGCACAATGCCAATGGTGGATGCACAAGTATACCACATTGTTGCGGAAATCACAGTAGAAATGACTGCAACTAAGACTCAACTGAGGCAGCAGTCAATGGAGGGATTTACATAGGTAAAGTCACAAATTACATATTTAATTAATGTAATTTTGGAAAGAATGTCGGAAGCAAATCTATTGTAGAGAAAGGATGAGATCAGTACGGGAAAGCGGTCCAGGATTGTGCCTATTCTGCCACATGTAGTGGAAACACAGAGAGAGGATGTTGACACATATTTTCAGTAGTTCAAAACAAATGTGTTGGATGTAAATGAGCTATAAACACACACCTTGGTGCGATAACAAAAGTTGGATGCTTAGGAACTGGTCGACCTGGAGTAGATCGTGGGTGATCAAATTTTGAAATCGTAGGAGCGAGAAGAGGTAGAAAATAAAGAGATTGAATATTTGAAGAAGGAGAAAGATATGTTTACTGTGGAAAAGGTACAAGTGTGGGATGAGAAAGTGCGATTGGAAAAGACAGTTTCTATTGCCTGTCAGGAAGTCTCAGAAATTACAGAAGACATGGATGTTGAGACCAACGCATAAAAGTTTGTAGAGGTGATTACGACCTTCAAACACGACATTGAATACTTGGATGTGCTGGTGAACCTAGGTACATTGCCAGAGAAATATGCAGAGCATAAGGGGGCCATTGAGTAAGTCGTGATGTAGCTTGAAGATGTTAAAAAAGAGGCTAAGCTGATTACCGATGCGACCACACAATTTTGGGGTAGTGTGGTCCAGGATGAAAAATTAGAATAGCTCAACACTCAGCTGAGGGAAGTGGAAGAACAACTTGATACACTGTAAACATTGCTCAGAACGATGCCTCTGGTGGTGCAGTTCATGAAGGTGGCAGAACTAAAGGAGTTGCAGCAGCAAGTTACGAAGTTGTGGATCCAGAAATAGAGGCGCACAACTCAACTTGAAGAGTTTCAATACATTGGGGCACAGTTATCGCTGAAAGTAGTTACTGAACTTCAAGCGATGCAGGACAACCAAAGAGAGGTGAATGCGAATATTTTTTAGCATCCACTTGAGTGGGAGGTTACATAATGCATGGAAATTAGTGACAAGGTGAAGGATCAAGTCAAATAAGTCACACAACAATACGAGGAATTCAAGATTAAAATCAGTGACTACACTATTTCCAGTTGACGTGGCTCGAGGGCGAGCCACAAGATTGTGTTGGGGGCTTGTTTGTAGGAGGTTTTGATGGACATAAGCTATGCAACACCAAGGGTGTTGTGAAAGGTTGAAGATGATGTAGAAATTTGAAGATGACGCGTAAGGGAAAAATATGATGCTCAAGGTAAAAGATAGCACAAAAGGCAGGAAATTGGACAAAGAGCCGGCTTGGTCATAATTTTGTAGGATTTGGTCATTATTTTGTAGTTGTGGTTGAAGTAGTTAGGAATATGATCTAAGTGGACCATTTTGCAAAGGGAGAAATCCTATAAATAGAGACAGGATTGTAATGTTGAAGGATCATCAGGTGATAATGGAGAATCTAATCTTTTGGAGAATATTTGAATGATCTTATGTTGAATAGTGCTATGCCAAATACTATTGTCTATTTTGTCGCAACTGGTTTTGAGAACTTGTTTCAATGCGGAAGTAATATGACATGATGGATTTTTGATGGAAACACTGTGGTTTTATGTCTTTCTTCTTTCCTATTTTCCCTGTGATATGATGCATATGAATTGATACCACCGTATGATGATTCTTTCTGAATGATGCGATGTTTCTATGTTTTAAAGCATGTTATGGTGATCGATCTGTTTATAAGTGATTATCTTTCTACGATTTGAATGTGTTAATGCGAACTAATAATTGATGGTATGGATCTGCGATAACGAACCCTTGTTTAGATCTTTGAAGTAATGTTACGATAGATAGATAGTAGATGCAAAAACTCCTCCTTCTTACTATGGAAACGTGGTTCCGTCAGTTCTCCATTGAACATATCGGGTGAGACCTCATCTACTTCATAGGTGTTTCTAGATAGGGTAAAACCTATTTGGGACAGTGCTTAGGGAGATCACCGAGTTAAGGGTGTCGATAGAGAGAGGACCCATGTCAATAAATAGTGTCTCCATATCTTGAGAGCATGAATGGCAAGCAACAATTCTAAATCATGGGTAGTAAAATTCATCTCATGAGGTTTTATTTTCCTAGACTCATAACTTATCACATGGCCTTCTTATGATAGTACACATCCTACCCCTTCCTTGCAAGAATCAATACAAACTATGAAGTTCTTGCGAGGGTATGCAATTTTTATAACTAGGGATGTGGTTAATGAAAATTATAATATTAAAAAATGGTCTTCACAGTATTGAGTCCAGTTAAATATTGTTTATTTAATTTGCTATGAGTTTATAGGGTGAGAGAGCTTGGAAAATACTTCAATAAAACTTTTGTAGTATCCAACTAAACCCATTAAGTATCTAACATCTGACACATCATTAGGTGTTGGTCATTCATTTATGGATTTAGTTTTATTAGAATCTAAAAACACCCCTTCAACTAAGATAATGTGACCTAAGTATTTCACCTTATCTTCAAAGAATTCACATTTACTGAAGTTTGCATAAAGTTGATTTTCTATTAAGTTTGCAAAACTAACCTTAAATGGTGTTCATGTTCCTCTTCACTTTTTGTATAAATCAACATATCATCAATGGATATCAACACAGAATTTTCCAAGAATTGGTTAAACACACTATTCATTAAGTACATAAAGACCATGGGTGTATTGCTTAGGATGAAGGGTACAACCACAAACTCGTAATGGTCATATCATGTGTGAAAAGTTGTCTTATAGATACCTTCATATTTAATTTGTATTTGGTGGTATCTAGAGCTTAGGTATATTTTATAATAAAGAAATGGCCTCTCTAACTTGATCAAATAGGTCACCAATTCAGGGTAGTGGATATATGTTTTTAATTGTCATTTTATTTAGTTGTCTATAATCAGTACATAGCCTAAAGGTTCCATCCTTTTTATTAATGAAGATAATTGGAGTTGTTATCACCTACGCAAAATTTTATTCCTGCGGGAGTTGGTTTTCTCGATTGGGCAGGTTTGCAAGAGGAAAGAATTGCATCGGTCATTTGGACCAAAAGAAAGGAATCATCATGAATTTAAAGGACTCTACTCATCTTTAATGAGTAATGGACATTGGTTTTATACCTAAATTTGACCTTATAGTCGAGTTGTTATTTTTTGCCAAGGTTTATTATTTTCATTAACTTGGGTAATGAAGTCTTTATAAAAATATGGTCACATGGCCCCATGAACTCAACATACCAATCAGAACCCAAGCAATCAAGTGCCTAGCTTGAAAGGAGTATTATCCTTTCTTTGTTACTTAATACATATTCAAACTAGTGGGGTATATAAACAATGAAGATGCAAGTTCTCCAGTGCATGTCGGATATTACCATAAAATAATTTTAAAAATATACGTGAACCATTCAAAAGTCATGAAAAACATACAAGGGAATTTTTGCATGGTAAAAACACACGGGTAAATTAAAATTCATGGCCTTGCGAAAGGGCATTAATCCACACACCAAATCAATGGTCAGATTGATGGGCGAAGCAAATCAACGGCGGTGGGTGATTTTCGTACCATCAACAAGCACGGTGCAACAAAAATCCTGTGGCTACGAAATCATTTACGAGATCCATGATTGGACGACTCAGATCTCTCTAAATCTAGATCAATGGTTCACATTGACCTCATGACAGTAAAGTGCATAATATTTAAGTTGTGAAGGCTCAACGAAAATTTATGTGTTGCAACAAACATGTTTTCTGTGAAAATGATTGTTTTAGTCATGATTTTACGGGACATGTTTCCTCCAAACCAAGATGAATTTTGAGAAACGGTGAGAGTTTTTTCCAGGGATGATTTTAAGGGCGAATTTTATCCCAATGGCGAATTTTAAGGGTGACCCAAAAAAAAGTGGGCGAATTTTTATATTAAAATGTTTTTATTTTATTTAATAAATTTGCCCATTGTTTATTTTATATATAGCTGACACAAGGTAAATTGCATTCATCCTAAAAGAGGGAAAAACTGGAAAATGAATATTAGCCCACGAAAATATTGATTTTTTCCCACATTTGCTTGAATTTTTCCGATTGGGAGGAGATATTTGCCCAAATTCGCCCGATTTTTTCTGATTGGGAGGAGAAATGAAGATGGTTCGTTGGATTTATGGATAATAGGTTGAAAAATTGGTATTTCGCCCAGGATTTATGGATAATATGATTACAAATTTAGTATTTTGCCGGGATTTGTGAATATTTCGGTAAACTGGTCTTACTTCAACCTTGATTGGGGTAAATTGGACATAGTTCATCCTGGATTTGGATTTGTGGACAATTATTTGAGTAAAATGTGGAGATTTAATCAATTGGGGAAGTTTTTTTACTGGATTTGGTCCATATTTGAGCAAACCATGGATAAATTTAGTCAAGTGAGGACGTTTTTTACCTATATAATGGTGCGAGAGTCATTCTCAACATCAAGCTTGATTTCTATTGCAAATCGGTCTTTACAGTGGCTGAGTGGATTCATGGAAAGCAATTTCACAATGTTTCTTCTATCTGCAGGCTTTTTACAGGTTAGTTTCTTGAATATTCTTTAAATTATTTCTTTTTTTGGTTTATAGTAGAAGGTTGATCAACTGTACTGGGAGCAAGAATTTTTGGTTTTAAGCCTAAGCCATCATTGATGTGAGCACTCAACCTTGTTTCTAGACCACAACTTGATGAGATTTTCCTCATTGGATATTATTCTTTGGCACTCTGTTGGTTTTATTCTGGTTGTAAGTTATAGTATTCAATAGCCATGGAGCTCATTAGCAATTATTTTCCAGGGCACATGGTACTGATTATAAGAGTAGCATAGATTTATTCACTTTTCCTTCTATTTTTCTTGTTCCCACTATCCTTAAATCTGCTAATCACTTCCATTCACTCAAAGTTATCCTTAAATAAGCTAATCACTTCCATTCACTTAAAGTTAGTGCTAATAGTGGTTGGTGTCCCTGGTGATCTGTTTCTTCTTCAGGCAATGCTGGTTTCTATGGCTTCTATCGAAGATCATGGATGTTTTCATTTTAAAGAGCTTAGTCTTGCTTCAAAGATGACGAGACAGGGGGTTTAATCTTTTGTCTATTTGATGCATCAACTATTTTTTGTTGTACTCATGCGGCGATTTATTCTCAGGTAGTCTATAACAGGTTAAAGATCTATCTTAGTGTTTAGTCTCCAATTTTGTCAAAAAAATTGTTTATAAATATCTACTTTTAAGATAACAAAGTCACAGTTTCGAAGAACATATTCTCTTTCACTTTTCCATGCTTCCGTTCTGTTTGCATTAGAAATTAAGTTGACCTAGACGAAGATACTTGTATCCTTCATTTTTTAGTAGTAGGTAGACATTGCGTTTCATCGAAAGGTGGAATGGTGAATCTACTATCTAATGTGGAGCCTTTCCTGCTGATTGGCTTTGCAGATCAAAAGAGACATGTTTGATTTTCAGTATACTCAATTCCCACTAGGTAAAACTGTCAAATCAATTTCCTTCACAAGATTGCGCTGAAAGACTGGCATTGGTTGTAAATTTGTAATTCAAATCTAGCCAAACTATTGTCATATCAGCCCCTTATCCTTTTAGTTTGGGAAGTAGAAGAATTGACCTCAGGTTCATCCAAAATCATTAGTAGATAAATCTATAACAAGTTTAGTAATTAATATCAATAATTAGTGCCTAATTAGTGCCAGTGAAACTGAAATTGGTAAACAATTTTTAAAACATCATGAATATTTGAAAGATAACATATTACAAGATTTTTGAAGTTTAGGATTTTAATACTGGTATCCTTTTTCATGTGATCCAAGTGTGCATACTTTTGACAAAATATGATCGTCTTTATGTCTGTCTAGAGTTGGAAGGAATAGCAAGGTCCCATGATACAAGCACTATTACAGTTCCAAATTGAACCTTTATGGGCTTCCATCAAACACTTTTGGACTATATAGAAATGTTATTTTAGAGCTTGCAACAATAATTTTCAAAACAGACCAAGATTTCCCAAGTGCACTATTTTATTTGTCCATTCTTTCCATAAATTTACTAAATACGCAGGAATTAGACATCATTTTCCTTACGGACACATAATGGAACTGATTGTGCACTAGAAACTTGTAGTTGTGTCCCATTTATGTCGAACAAATTATTTATGGAAATAAATTTCCAAGATGAGAGTGGGTGCAGCGGCGGTTGCTTTCTCTTCCTCTTCTTGTTGGGCATGGAATCCATAGCCCTTGCTCTAAGTTCTTCAATGTCCATAGTGCTGAAATTGAATTCTGCATTGAAATTCTTCGACTTGGCAAGTAAAAAATGTAATTGGGGAGGTCAGATTCTCTCTTACTCTTACCATCTGCTCTACCCTGCCCTATCCTCCCGCCTCTATCTTTGTTGGTCGTTTCTTTCATCCATTTACCAGTTTCCACGAGGTAGAAACAAGAAGCTCCATGTATTTGAAATTTCCCCTGTCAACTACTTAATGTGTGGCAAGGGCAACACTGATTCCTAGTGGTTAATCCTTGGATCTTTCAATTTCTTCAAAATATGATATAAAGCCATAGGAATTGTTGAAAATTTTCCAATTTTTGTTTGATTTCTTTGTGAAAATATGATATTAAGCCATGAGAATTTATAGGTTTTTTTTTTAAATTTGTTTTGTTGAAAATGAATCATATAGTTCACTATAAGTCAATATATATGTACATGATGCTTTTAAAATCCCCAACCAAAGAGTTGATACACAAATACTTCTACATTTTTTATACATATAAATCTAGGGGGGGTTCTTAAAATCATCCCTACCTACGTGTGAAACCAATCATGGCTGTGGCTCTAATATGACAGAATGAGTGGAGGTATCATGCCCATAGTTTGAAACATGGGATATATGGGAAAGGAGTTGAGGTAACATGCCTGCTATGAGAACTTTTGTTGTGGAAGCATGCTTTGCTCATGGTTCTCATTCAGGAGTTGAGGGCATATGATTGCTCTACTATGGGAGCTGACATGCCTCACATGACAAAGCAGTTGAACTTCCAAGCCTAGTTGAACCATACAAATGGGCTATGGTTTTTGTTGGGAATTAGCTGACTAGGAAAGTTGCCTGAACTAGTATTGCAATGCTACCTAATTTTCAAGAACCCTTAGTCTGAAGACTCTAAATTGCATTGCGATTTGCATAGTGCTAAGTGGGATAACTTGCAGGTTGCTGCATGGATGAATATTCCCTTTGTCAAAAAGGATATGTCTGACATATTAGTAACTGGTCACCCCACTACTTGTACATATCCCTATTTTTTTTTTTTCTGTTGAGCCTTTGATTGTGCTTCCACACAGTTTGGGGGTCCTAAGGAAAGAATAATTTCATGGACAAGGTTGGGTGGAAATCGGATGGTAATTTAAGAATTGTCCAGGGAAGGAGTTGGATATAGAAATTCATCCAATGGGGCTAGTTGACCAAGTGCAGGTATAATCTATTATATTTTCTTGTATATCAAACTGATTTTCGTAATTTTTTTGATAAGTTGTTAATGAACTAATATGACAGACTGTTGGAAATGCCACATGTATCTATGGTTGTTAAGTGGAAGCTTTGCTGGTATGAATGGCTATGGGATTTATTTTACCTCTGCTAAAATAAAAATGACCATAAACTTGATGATTGAAAGAGCTGGCGAATTATAGCTCTAAAATCTTGGTAGAAGAGGACTAGGGATGAGACCTATCACTATATCATGTCTTTTCATTATTGTTTCTGGGAAATATTTTCTAAAATTGTCAATGATATATGCTGGTTTAGTGCATGAAGCTTAGAGAGCAATTCTTGTGTTTTTATGATATTCTAGATTGAGTTACTCTGTTGTCTTTTCTGGAGTTATGGCAGCAAATTAGAAATGTTAGTATCAATATGTTTTTTATATGAAATCATACTTCCATGCTTAATTGGTGGATTTTTTAGTTTTCTAAACCAATGTGATTGTGAGGAATTTATTTTCTTACAAAGCTATTCTCGTTGAAACCATGATTGCTGGTAGAGTTGGGCATATAACCTACTTAGAAAAAGGCAAACTCTATTTATGGCAATTGTGAAGACATTTAGTAGGTGAATTGATGCAGAATCAGTTTGCTGCTGGAATTTCTGGTAACGGGTAAATTTCTGTTTGTGAATACTGAAAACAAGTATTAGAGCTGTTAACCGCTATTTGTGACTCAAACAAAATATAAATGTATATTACTGTAGCTTGAGATTAGTATATTACTGATACATGAGGTATGTATTGACCATGGAATGCAAAATTCATGCCCAACTTTCACTACATGATTGACTAAACAACCACTAGGATTATATCGATGGTATCAACTTCTTTTGATGGCATTATAACTCAATGAAATCTCTTCTCCCTCTTGGTTGTGTGATTTCTGCTTATACCATGAATTTGATTGATGGGCATTGAATATGTTAATTTGATATGTAATTTGCCTTGTCTTAACTAACTGAAAAGTTAATCTCATCAATGGATGTTAGCAAGCCACCATACTGAAATGATGGAGACCTCACCAGAGGATGGCATCTCCAACTATGTTGTCCTCTACCTGTCTATGGGGGTTGCTATCTCATTGGGCACGATTTTGTATAAGCTGTGGCAATCTGTAACATGCTCAAATAGAGCCAACGATCTCACTCCACATAAGCAGAATCCTTTAATGGCAAAATTTGTTTGTGTTGATTTTTTCTAGGTTTCTAGCCTACTGTTTGATAGAAAGCTTAACCATACATATCCCAATTTCTTTATTTTAAATATGCAACTTGCAAGTTGCAATTGGATTTTCAGCTAAGGTATTGGACAACATGCTAAGGGTTTGGATTTAGATTTCTTCCTTTTCAAAATATTTGTGGGGATTTTGGGCAATGGAGTACAACTTTGTAAATGGAAAACATGATAATGAAGCTTCTATGGGCATGCATTTTCAAATTTAAGTTTTAACTTAGAAAATCGCCTTGATGATTGTAAATTGCTGTTCTTGTGGGCATTACTTTCAGAGTTTAATTTCTCTTTGCAAATTGAGTTTGAGTGACCATTTATTGAGTCACTAAAGTTGGCTTCTATTTGTTTGCAAATGCATTTACTCTATTTGCTGTTGAGATTTTCCCTGAAAGTACCTTTTGGACCTTCTCTGTAGAAGAATGATCATCATTCCTGTTTGTGATGGTTGAAAAATTTCCACTATTCAAGAGTTGATGCTTTTGGAGTTGGTTGTTACAACATATTCAAAGATTTGTTCATCAAAAGGGAACCCCCCTACAGAGTTTCTTCAAATTTTTCCTACTGATTATGTACGGATGCCACTTTTTCATTTTCAGAAATTATAAATTAAAAGAGAGCATCATTTTTCTGAACAAAATGGTGCCCAACTTTTATAGGGTCCTATGCTTCCTCTTCCCTTCTTACTTGCTCTGCAGCAAAAGGAAATGCATTTAGGGTCTATTGGTGAGTCTCCAACATCGGAGTGTGAAAAAATAAAGGATCAGTGTCGATTCATGTTGAATACACTTGAGAATATTAAGAAATCTGATTTGATTCCTCAAGTTGATGGCTCTACCATTGTCTTTCTTGCCGACGACAGATATATCTAGTATTGCAAGCAAGATTTGAAGGAAGACAAGTATTTGCTGCTCCATGAGGTTGGGTGCAAAATGATTGTTAATATATTTATTAATGTTGAAGAGGTTGGGCGCAAAATGATTGTTGATAGAAAAATGCATGATAAGTTTGTTGGCAGTGCATGATGCAATTTCCAATCTGAAAATGAAGTAACAAGGCCAGTGATGTCTGAGTTAGATCATAGCATCTGCTGGACAGATATGGGAGCACACCTCCTTTAAAATATCATCACAAGGACTGTAACATTGATTCCTTATAGACTGAGAAACACACCTCGTTTTGATATCTACTATTTGTGAACCTCCTCAGTAATGACTGTGTGCGTGAAAATATGGTTTGTAGTATGGTACTCCAAGTAGAAATTTGCATGTTTTTTGGCCCTTAGTCACCTTCTTTCAAGTTTGTTACTCTTCATATATAAACTGGTTACATATCCTTGTATCAAGGGTATATTATAACCACTTCTTATTCTCAGGAAACATTCTAGGTGGAAAAGAGTCATGGATAATGTTTTATGTAATCTTCATTACCATGTTGGTAAACTCAGTATAATTGGCATTCTTAGGTATTCTTAGAATTCAATTACTCCAATTATGTATTGGAACTAGGATACCATTTTCATATGTCATTTTCAACTTCAAACACTTGTAGTGCTCAAAGTTCCGATATAAAAACATGTGAAAAATATAGGAGGGATATCTAAACATCCTGGTGAATGTAAACTATTCTATTTGTTCATGGATTATTTGGATTAAGAAATTATAGAGATGAGGAAGCTAGTGAAGGTGATCCTAAGAGGGTAATTTTATCACACTAATGTTGCTTGCATATATAACTACAGGATGCTGTGACTGTCAAGTAATTTTTTTTATTGTTTTGAAATTTGGTGTATAATATCATGCCAATCCCTAAGAAATCAGAGACTTGGATCTGGTTATCTCATGGTTTAAGTTTCTGGAAAATGTATAATAGTCAACTTATCTAATTATCCAACAATTAGAAATCCCAAGTCCATCATTCCAAATTATCGAAGATTCACAAGCAGGACACAAAATGGTCTACCCATCAGTCCATTTCTTCTTGCTCTACTTATGGAAGTAACTATCATGGTTATAATTTGCCTCACTTCATGGGACCTGTCTAATTCAAAGAAGCCTGTAACAAGGGTTTTATCCATATCATTACAATAATGAAAGGGGTTGAGTGTGTGGTTATGACATTTATTATTATAGGATTTGTGTTTTTTTTATGATCCAATCACTCAATACTTCAACCAATATCATATAGCCACATAGACGAGAAGCATACATTATATAGATTACAACAACATACCCTGTAGATTCCCAAATCAGGTGCACAACAGGTGGTTAACTCGTAATATTATTTCAATGCATCCACATTCACTGTTTTGTGAAAGTCAAATCAAAATCATAAGTGTCGTAGTTGATAGATTCAAATTCAAGGCACAAGATTAAAGGAAAAATTACATAGTATGTCAACAAAATTTGTTGAACTCTAGTTCACCATTTTGTAGGTTGTTCACATTTCTAATCATAACATAATGTGAAGATGATTAGCAAGGCCAAAAATAATAATGCATAATAAGTTTTCCAAATATAATCCATTACAAATACCATCTGGTCAAATTTCTATTATAGCTAGAAAGAAAAGTACATCAATGTATGTTCAATTTTCTGTGCATAACCTTTCTACTCATTTGCCTTGAGCATAATCCACACATTCCAAAGATCATAAATTGAAATTATTCCTCATACAAAACAATTTTTAGAATAAGAAAAATGGAAATAAACTTATTTTCTTTTTCTTTAATAAAAAAATGTTCCAATGCAGCTGACTATGGTGAGTTTGATTTCCTCCCAAATTTAGGTTGTTCTGATATAAAATGCCACCTCCGTACTGGGCTATGAGGCGTTTGATTTCCTCCCAAATTTAGGTTGTTCTGCTATAGAATGCCACATCCGTACTGGGCTATGAGGTTTCCCATGAGGAAAAAGTGTCAAATTTTCAAGCTACTAAAGCCCCCAAAACATCAACTAAGAGGTTATCATTGGATGTTCAATCTTTCAACTATCACAATTCTTGGCACTCTTTATCTTGCTCTAAGGTATGGGTTATGTTTCTATTGTATTTAGGATGAGATTTTTTGTTCTTGAGCTCTATTTAGGATAATTTTCCCATAGGTTGGAGTGACTTGGAACCCTTCTACATATTTAGGGGCATTTAGAAATTCCATGGCACCCTCTCTTTGCACACATGTTGAGGCTACTTTATACTGGAAGGAGGAAGACTAACATTATTTAGGGAATCCTTTTAATGATTAGATGTGGACCTTTCATCACATTGAAGGGTCATAAGATGGCATGGTGGCACATATTCCCACTAACTGATATATAGAACACCCTATGCAAATAGGGGGGTAACAGGAGGAAACCGTAGGCAAAATTTCCTAGCCTGTCACCTTAGGGATGCCGATTGTTTGGTACTAGGTTTGAACTTTGCAACTAGGAACCAAGGTGCATAAGAATCAATTACCCTTGGTAGACCTCCTAGTTAATTGCATCAACAGATCATAGGATCTTGTTTACATGTTCTTTGTATGAATTCCCCGACTGTATTTCATCATCCACCAATTAAAGTACTCCTTGCATCATGAATTGACGTTGACCATCAATAAATCCCGTGGTTAGTTTTTTATGGCAAGTAGCTGGAATCATTTTGCTGTTACAGCAAGCAACACTTACGACATAAATTAAAGTGTTGAAGTGATTGCATAGAGTATAAAATGGCATTTGGTTAAGAATTTTAACATGAAAAGAATTTTGCAACACACTTGTATAATTATTAGGAGATTGAGGATGTGATTAGATGGAGAACTATAGAAGGAGCTTTGTGGCCATGTCTAACATGTGTATCACTCATGTGAGGATGCTTCGTGATTCAAAAATTTTCATAGTTTTTCATTTCATGATTTATAAGGCAGAGTAACTAGTAGTCAGATAGCCTATCTTCAAGGACCATCACACATTAATTGGTAGGAGATTGATATATGAGGAAACAAATATGGTAAGGACTAGAAAGTGTGTTTTCTTTTTTTCTAAATAATTATTCCTTTCATTAGAAGTGTGTTTTCTTCTTTTCTAAATCATTATTCCTATGATGTTTTAAAAAATTGTTAGTTATTCTCTTTTACACGAATTAATAGAAATTTGTAGAGTACTTATTAAAACGTGTACTCGTTTTTAATTTCATTCATCATCGTAGGGGGCCTCTTGTACCATAAAACTCAGAACTAGCCAGACTTAAAGTTTAGATGATTTTTACGGCTGTTTATGCTTAGAGACTAGAGTTGGGTTTTGATGGTACTTCTACTTTCAATCTCAACCTAGAATTTGCTATAGCCTTTTGGTCATTGCTTTTCAGTGGCTGCAATATGACTTTTGGCCACTATTTGTGCTCAAAACTACCCATATTTGAGTACTAGGGCATTTTTGATGGTAGAATTAAACTCAGAACCCAAGATGAAGAGTGTTTACCTCATGAATGATTCCCAAAATTGCTACAGGTCTCTTTTCAATGTTTTCATGCCTAGAAAGCGCCTAGAATTAGGGATTTAAGACTTTTTGTTGCTGTTATTCATGCCCATATCTTAAAGTAAATATGATAGGCTTGATCTCTACATTGTATGAGAGGCTCAGAAAATTAAATAAGAAACATAGTGATTTTCTATATGAAGTCTTTGAGTTGAATAACACTGAAAATATAATCTATTAGCTTGTTTTAATCTGATGGAAGAGTAAGTCATCTGTGTAAATCTTTATCTTACATGGAATTGAATTTGAGTTTAGCAATCGAAATCCAGATAATCAATGGGAATCTATAAACATGAGAATTGTGTGCACAGATGCTGAAGGGATTATATGCATACAATCTATGTTACATGTAGTGATTGATATTATGCTTGACATTGTTACTCTAATTTCTATACATTGTTAGCTTTGTATAACAAAGAAAATATGAAGGATAATTGTTCTATCTAATGTGTTTTGTTGAAGATAGATAATCTCAGTTTCCTTTTCAAAAGGATAGGTTATGCTAAATACATAGATTCATTTAGTGGATCTTTCAAAAGCTAGGCATTTTGGCTAAATATACAAAGGATCATTTTCAAGTTGTACAACTTGGGCTTAGAATTCATTGATATATTATTCATTTCTTCGTTGATGTGATGTCAATGCTTGTTATTTCAAGTTGGTGAATAAGAAATTATAGAAATTGTGTTAAAAATGGGGCATTATATACCTATTCAGTACACACCATTGGAGACATTTGTCATCATATAAGGCTATGATCTTTTATGTTACATAGAACAAAGTCTACATATGTGTATGTCATGAATGTTGGGATTTTACGGCATGATGTATGTCATGCTTGTTTGAATTCTGTGGATTTTTTTCCAAAAGAATAATGTGGAGAATAATCTCTGATTCTATTAGTTTATTGGTTTGTCAAGATTCAGGTCCCCACATGTTCGGTAGACCATTAAGGGATGAGATAACAAGTGGAGTCCCCACTTTCCCTGAATCTAGTCAGTGCAGTTGTGTTTCATTGACACCTTCCAGTTGTATTAGTGTTATACCTCCTTCGAGGAAAGTGTCAATTAAAATTCATTGAAAGAGTCAATGAAAGAGACAATTAAAAGTCATTGAAAGAGTCAATGTAAACACTCATTGTAAGTCGGGTCAATATAAATTGATAATATGCCATTGTATTAATTTTATATCATTTTTCTCATGCAGGCTTCCCTTCTGATTTCTATATTGATTTGGAATTTTAGTTTTGGAATATTAAGTAAGATGTCAAACATGGATTGTGGAAAGAAAAATAAAACATCAAAACAAAAGGATGTAATATCATATCTTCAAAAGCCTCAGTCCAATAATCCACATCCTATTCATGCTTCAATCTCTCTTGAGCAAGGTATCGATGAGAGAGATGTCAACACTTCTGAGAATGCATCCGCAACCATGACAATGGATGGTAGAATACATTCCTCTAATGATCAAAGTGAGACAAATGCATTTCCATCTGAAATTGGTAGTTCAAATGTTGAAGATTTTTCATTGCAAGGTAACACAATGCATTCATAGAAAAGGAAAAAGGGCCAATGGGATGCAGGGAGAAAATTCAAAGTTGATTGGGTCTCAAGATACCCATGTATTGAACCAATACCTCCAGCAAATGAGAATGAGAACTCATGAGAAGTTAAATGCATTTCATGTAGTTGGAAACTTGGCAAGGTAGTGAAATTACAGATGAAGTTAGACACAATCGAGAAGCATGTTGGGAAGGTGTATGATAAGAAAACTGCAAATGATGAGAATAAATCTACTGCCAGATGGAAATATGTTAGCGAATGTTGACATCTCCAATTTGAAGTGGAATATAATGAATTCTTACTAAATAAGAAAAAACTCGAGGAAAGTGGAGGAACCATCAAATCTCAATTTGGAAAGGTGATGGAAACACATTTGTTATCAAAGACAATACAATTAAGCACTGTATTTCACCTCCTATCCAATGGTCGTCCTATGACAGATTATCCAAAAATGACAAAATATCTATCTTTTATTCAAGTGCCAAATTTTCCATCTTCTCCTTGGTCTTTTTTGAGTGGTTGGGAATGGGGAAAATATCTAGCTCAAGTAGAAAAGGACGATATGAAGGAGAAGATTGCAAATGCTACATTTTTGTCACTGTCTTTGGATGAAGTTACAGCTATTGATAATACTTCATGGATTTGCATGAGCATTTATATGGTCAATGACCATATGAGGCATTCCTATCTACTTGGAATTCATAAAATGACCAAAAGTTATATAGCAGAAAATATTTATGAACTTGTTATTGATAGTTTGAAGAAAATTGGTGGTATGGATCATTCCATGATTGCAAAAAAGTTAGTATGTGTTGGAGCAGATGGAGCATCAGCAATGCAAGGAAAAAGGAATGGCCTTTGTGCTAGAATGAAACTCTCGGCTTCATCGTATATGCTCAGTATTCATTGTATGGCTCACATGATGAATCTTGCATTTAAAATAGTGAGCAACTTTTCATTGGTTTCAAAGGTAGAATATCTTGTACGTGAGGTTCATGCATACTTTTGTCGGAGTCCCAAACGATTTTTAAAGTTTTTTTTTTTTTTCTTTTTTTCTTTTTTCTGATGGTGTTACAAATGGAGAAAAAACTATTAAAAGATGTTGATACAAGATGGATATCATTGAAGGGACCAGTTGAAAGACTATTCAATGAATATGCATCCTTGGTAGGGGTGATGTATGAACATCGCTCAATTGTAGAAAAAGCTCAAACTCTTCTATTTCTACTAACTGATATAAAGACATTATTAATATTGGATGGAATTATTCAAATGCTTCATGAAATGAATAACCTCGTGAAGATGTCTCAGAGTCGCATGATGTATATTGTTGAATACACAAGAGCAAGAAAATTAACATGTCTTGCATTAATTTGTATATTATGGAATATTCTTTTACAGATTTAGCATTTACAAATTGGAGGAAGATAATCAATATAGAAAATGATGATTTTTTTTTGAAGTTTGATGAAAAAGGGATGTTGTGTATGGCAGTTCATGGGAATATGGTTCCATTTTATTATAATGAAAAGATAGGAAGATCCACGAAACAATGCTCTGTCTCAAGAGAACAATTTCACGATGTTGTAATTTTAGTGAGAGACAACTTGAAAGAAATTGCAAAATCACTATCATCAGAGATAAGAGAACGGTTTCCTCAAGATGAATTGTTGGAGGCCATGTCTATCGTATACCCTCAATATTGGGACCATAGTCAAAATGCAAAAAATTTAGAAGCTGGCTTTATAAAGAAAATCAAGATTTTGCAGAGCCATTTTTGTCGAGAGGCCAAGATACAAGGAGAACATATTCAAGGTATTTTAGATAAAAAAAATGACAGATCAATCTCAATGCTTTGGTAAAATAATGTGGGGCCAATTTTCTCCGTCGGATAGTAAAGAATATGGTGCAATTACAAGATTATGGACTAAGCTCAGTGGTAACGAAGTGCTACAGGAAAGAATGTCAGAATATTTCAAATTAGCATATTTATGTCAAACCATGATTTTGGGATCAGTGGAGGATGAGAGAATGTTTAGTGCACTGACATTATTGAAGTCAAAGTTGAGGAACAAGCTTGATAAAAATGTGGATACATGCTTAAGATTATATGTAACAAAGTATGAGGTTGAAAATTTTCCATATGAAAGAGCATTAAGTCTTTGGTGATCAGATCGTGAAAGAAGGGGAGAAAACAATATAACAAATATCTCTAATGAACTTGATGTGGAAAATGAGGACCAGAGCCAGAATGTCAAAAATGCCAAAAATGAGGACCAGGGAAAAATGTGAATTGGAAATTGGATTTAACCTAATATTTTATATGATCTAATACACATTAAAGACTCTTGAGTCTTATTTTTGTCCAAATGTTCCATGTACCCTTGCTGGTTATCACTATATGCGAATTTGAGGTCGTCTTTTAGGTAAAATTAGATTCTGCATTGTAATTTTTTGTTGTAACATTGATGATTTGAGCTACATTACCTTCATGCAGCTTATTTTAATATTGATGTTTTGATATTTTCCTCTTACATTGTCTCTTTCTTGTATGTGATAGGAAGTGACGGTGGAATTTGAGAAAGCTAGGCCTAGGAGCTATCTCTTCACATAGATAGTGTCCTAACATTAAAGGATAAATAACTAATTTGACAACACTTTTGCTAAGCAAGAATGAGCTCATTCAAGTACATGAAACCATGTTGGTCTTTAACAGGAATATCTTGACAAAATTTTATGGTTCGTTTATTGCTTTTGTTTGAAGCATTTTGTCGCTTTTTGGAGTTTATGTGTATTTTGGTTAAATATTGTGTTAGTCCCTCGAATGCTTATAGTTCTCATTTGATGCTTGATTTAGCCATTTGTTGTAGCTTGAATCAAGATTGGTTTTAATTGATTTCCATTGATTCAGGGTTTGAGAAAAGATATTTTTATTACATTTTAGTTGCATGAATTAATTGTATTCACTTTTTTGAATCTCAATTATTTTATGTTGATTGCATAATTTCTTTGTAAATACTTATCATTATTCAAAAAAATAAATGATCTCTACATAGCTAAGCGAAGAGAAAAATGGTCTATGCACTAGGTTCCTATGAATTTATTGTAAGATACCTATTGGCACAAGACCAACATTCATCTAATGCAATAATCAATTGGGATAATTACAATGCATAATTGCATTAGCCTCCAGTGGCAACTATTCTTCCAGAAGACTGTCATTATCAACCAAAGATCTTGTGAGGTTGTTTGTAATTCATTGATGGTACTGATTCTCTATTGTTTAATTCCTATATATTGTTGAGGCTGTTGCTTTGCTTTTTTTTGAGTTGGGTCGCAGTCTTGATCGGGCTACTAAACCTTACTAAACCTTACTAAACCTTCCTAGGCTGATATGTGACTGTATTGACGATTCTATGTTGGGTCGCAACATTTGTGACCTTGCTTGACCTTGTGGGCTATTATAGATAGGGCCGTGACTTTTTGGGCTTCTATATATGTCTTGTGAACCTTGTGGGATTCTAGATTTGAACCATGAACACTTGTTAAATTGTTAAACTCATCTGTGACTGTTTAAAGGATGTTTGGATTCAGTTGTGATCATTGTGAAACCTCTAAGTTTGAACTGTAAATTTCCTAAGGTCTGTTCATCCTATTAGAAAGGGATGCAATTTTTTTAGGCCTGTTTGGAGTAGGCAATGACTGCTGGTTGTTTTGACATGTTGATATAGGTCTGTAATAATGAATTAGTAGCTTCATAATAGTGATAGATCAGATCTAAAGCAGTCCCAAACTGATGTGTTTTCATCCCTTACAAGAATGGAAATAACTGAGCGGTGTTTGTACTCATTCTCCAACATGTGTGGTGTACAGCTTCACCTTCCATTCCCCTATCTTCTTAAAACCTCTATAGCCATGCCTAGAGCCAAGTTGCAACAATTCCACCTTAATCCCAATTGTTGGGTAATGTGACTCGTGAGACAAGGAAGGTAAATGATTCAATTGCTTCCAATTGCTTCCATCATCATCATCATCCTTGGATCTTGATTCTTCCTCTTCATCATGGTGAAGGTTATCATATATTTGTTAAATTCTTGATCTTGAGGAAGATCAAAGTAGAGCACCTCTTATTTCTTTGGATTCTTCTTTGTCTTCTAATAGGCTCCTATTTTGTGGTTATTGAATCCATCTGAGTTCATTGAGGCATATCTTATGTCTAGGGGAGACTCAAATTCCATGTATTTAATGGTGACTATGGATCCCTTTGGCCTATAAAAGGAATAGTATGGTGGTCATCTAGAACTTCAGGAAGAGGAGCTAGGAACACTTGATTTGCCACTTGATTTTAATAGCAGCAAAGCATATTGGCAAGGAATCCTTTTCCCAAATGTAATTCTGGTATTTATGTTGGGGATATCATATCTTCATGGTATAGAAATCTCTAGATTCCCCTTAGATTATATTGTCTAGATGGTTCGTCATAGTTGGCACTTGCCCTTACATTGCTGATAGAAGGAGAAAGCAGTCTTTGTATCACATTCAGAGGTAGATTTAGTGCCCTGCTTGATTTCCAACTCAACCAGCTGAGGTAGTCATTATCCTAGGACCCATACTAGAATATTTGATATGTGGGTTACCTACTGGGCCTTAAACCATGCAAGCTTACTATGGAAGTTTATAATTTCTTCCACATCTGGCCTGGAAGGAATTCTATCCTCCTCCCACAGTAGGATATTCTTCATCCTTGACACAATTTGCTTCTTTATAGATTATGGAAGCTTATACTCTATTGCACTGTTGGCTTGGAAAGAATTCTATCCTCACGTAGCAAGATACTTTCCTGTCTGGACACATAGTTTGTTTCATTATCAGTCACATAGTTGTGAACTTGTATGGCATTCATTCATGTATTCATGTCTTTTGTATTGTTTGTGGAGTAGCATAGGAAGCAAGGGTAGATTTAGTCAAAGGACCAACACCATTAGTAGCTGATACAAGTACATATTAAGCATAACTTGTAGCACCTATAGCATACTAAGTGCCTATAAAATACCTATAAGAAAATTCAGGGAAAATAGTATAGGTGGGATAAACTAGGGTTCTCTACATATTTTTAACTATTATTCGATCCGAAAAATGTATAAGTTTTTGTTCAAGTGGTGGTAGGGGGGTTGATTTTTGATGGGATTGAGACTCCCTGACCATTTGCTGGATGGACAGGCTTAATTTGTCTCTCATCTATTGTTCTTAGAGTCCCTATCCTCTCCGTTCCTCATTTTTGGTCTATCAGTTCAATTATTATGGAGTCCTAAAGAATGCCAAGTAGAATCCGAACCCCAATTCATCGGTAGTCTAGTATCTTGTGCTTTTTATTAGACTGTGTATTTCAATGACTGTCAAGGTCATCGCTGCTTCAATTTATAAGGTATTCATCTATTATAATGGATCTGGATAGAAACAGGAGATAACCTACTTGTGATGTTGAGTTGGGACTATTATAATTATATCTACATTATGGCTCTACCATTGCATTGGGAAACTTATTAACAAATTCATTATTTTTACTGACTGAAGAGGAGTGGTATTAATGTTTGAGTTGGGATTTTTTTAATTTTACCTACATTATGGCTCTACCATTGTGTTGGGAAAGTTATTGATGAATTTATTATTTTTACTGATTGAAGAGGAGGGGTATTAATGTTGAACGAAATCCCAATAGAGGGATATGCCAATGAAGTGAGATAGTTTGCAACATCACATAGATAACAACTGCAAGTCAATATTGAGAATATATTGCATTATTGTAAAAAAAATATAGATCCCTTGGAGAGCAATTTACTCATCACTTGGAACAATAAATATGTTTACATTCTTCTCAATAGATCTTAGTCACTGTCTGTATGCCGATGAGCAAGTTGTGCATGACCCATAGGAGATCAGTGTCTGTGGTGATAAAGGTGCCCTCCTTGGTCTCAGGTCCTTCCTTCTTGAACTAAGGATAAGCTGCTTTGAACAAAAATTCTGGCTATTAGATTCCATCCTTTTCCAGAGGGGAGTCAGCTGCAAAGTCTCCATCCAATGTTCCATATTTGAAGGGTATTAATCCAGGTTCTTCAATTAAAGGTGCTTCTCTTCTTTAAGTTATATAAGTTAAATATGTGGTTATATCTATCAATGACTCAATGGTTCTCAACCCCAAAATTTGTCTCATGCTGGAAGATTCATAATGGAGATGTCAGGCTCTATCCAGGTTTAGAAAGTATCATCAAAATATGTTTGTAATAACATTAAAGCCTTCAAAGATGAGGCCTTGATTTGTTTTTTTGATAGAGATTGGCCAAACTGTGATCCTTTTATAAGCTAGATAAGTGACAACTGGACAACAAATTTATTGGTAAGATTCCGTGTTTCAAGTATTTTCATAGTTCGTGACAATGAAGTTGAAGATATGAAGAGAGTAATGGAAGAAGGGTCCTCGACTTGGGGTGGGGCTGGTTCTTCTTGGTGACTTGGTTCCCATAATTAAACCCATCTTCCATGTTTTTTTGGGTGACAGTCCCCAGTTTATCCTTTCCCTTATGGGAAGACGAGGTAATGGAGAAAATTGGTAAGGCCTTAGGTAAGTTTATTGGGTTTATAGAAGTAAGAAAGATGGAGTATGCAATGATCCATTATTATTATTCCAAGGTGCTCTCTGTCATTTTATTGGGCCTTGGACTTCCCTATTTTCCCTAATTAGGGTTTTTCTACCTAACCCTTGAGGTGCTAGCTTAGCTCTAGTTGCAAGTATTTAATACCATTTTAAGAGGAGGGATGTTAGACTCGATCTCTCATAGCCCTAGGGTTTGAGAAAAAAATATAATACTCTATCCTTCAACTCTCTCTCTTTTTATAAAGTTTTTACATGTTTTTATTTTAATAAAAAAAAAAAATATTGTAAGAAAAAACCCTAGTTTTTCCTCGAAAAATAGAAAAATGAAGTTCTATCCATGAATTTGGTTTTTTTGGTCCACCCTAAAATTTTGCCCTAGGTTTTTATCAACAAACCCTAGAGAGCGTTCTCTTCCAAGGAAGTGGATTGGGATCAAGGTTACAAAAACCGAACCGGTGGTCGAGCCGACTGACCCTAAAAACTGGAACCGGACCAGAACTGGGAAAAAAACCGGATCACAAAACTGGTCCACCAAAAATACAAAAAATACTTAAATTTATAAAATTAATATATATATATATATATTCATGTGTAACCATGTGAATCCAAACCATTATACACAAATTGGCAAAAAGTGCTCTTGTTATGTGCCATACTAAGCATATTTCACTAGAACCTTCCCCACTCAACCAAATTTTAAATAAAAAAAAAATACCCTCTTAAATGTTGTTGTATAGTTATGTATGGAAGCGGACAAAACTGGAACCACTCAAACCGGTCAAAATTGGTCGATTCCGTACAGAACTGATCATTTCGGTTCGAGACACCCGTTTGACCCAATGAGGATTCGAAACCAGTCGGACCGACCGGTTTTACCAGTTCCAGTTTGGTTTTTGTATCACTGATTGGGATACATGAAATGCTTGTAATTGGTGAATTAGAGGGTGTTTGGTATTTCTAGCTTAACCTACATATGTGCCCTAGTCCAATAGTCCTCTTTTCCTTGAAGGCACATTTTTTTGGAGTGATTGCCTTGGGAAGCATGACACTGTCTGGCAAAGTGTGAAATTGCCTTGAGAGGTGTGATATTCATTGAGTTTTATGATAAAGTGAATAACTCTAGTATTGCTTGATTATTGTGTCTTGTTTAATATTGTTTGACTCCTATAAGGCACCGATCATAGCTATTAAGGTTTTGAGGAAGGTATTTGTGGTTTGTTGGTGGTTGCAGGTATCTTTCATTGACTAGGGTCTCCCATTGGGTTTGGAATATAAAGTTACCCTAAGTGTTGAGAGGTTATACTGTGGTGATATTGGGTCTACTCTCTCTCAAGCTTATAGACACAATCCTTGTAGGAGAAATTATTGAGAATATGTACATTATTGAGGATATGTACCCTATCATATGTTCATAAAGGCAATTGGTTCACATATTGAACCTTTTGATTCATGATATTATTAAGATGAAGAATCCCAATTATAAATAGAATGATGCATTGTATAAGAGAAGAAATAAAATGATAAAATTTATACAAATCATAGCATGTCCCACCACTCTTTTTGCAATCACTCTAGGTTGAAGCTACTTAATATTGCAAAGACGAGATTCTCTAGCTACTATCTTGCCTTCAGGCACCCTTTGAAGTAAAAGTGGCATTGGATAGTATGATCTCAAGTGATTCATGGAAAGGTTTGAAAGACAATGTTGCATCTGCATTTGATAGACATGAATTTCAAGAGGTGGAGAACACTATTCTGGATTGTTAGTTTTGGGCACAGGCTATGTATGTTCTTGATGGTTTGTTTGAAACTTTGAATTTTGAATCTTGGACCTACCATTGAAGTCTGAATTGTTGATTACTTAGACCTTGTTTTTTAGGATAGATTAGTAAGTTTCCAACCTTTTTTCAATACTCTGGTAAAGGATGAATTTTGGATATGTACCTGGATTTTCTGTAAGTTCTCTTGCAGCTCTTTTAATTATAATATTTTCCAATTTTCTTAGAAAAATAGATGATACATTGCAAAATAAGGTCTTGTATTTATAACCTAGATGGCATATTTTCATGAAGAGACATGTCTTAATTAGTCACATCTTTTTAGTTTTTAATAATACATTTTATTATCCTTTTAATAATTATGTATCTTTAATTTATTAAATATACTATTTATTATGTACTTTATTATTATTATCTATTTTTCTTTATAATTATGTTCATCACCTTGACCATGGTATTTGCCCACGGTTTTCTTATATTCCATGTGTTATATATATATATATATATTGTTTATAACAGTAACACACCCTTCAATATGTGTACTTGACTGCACAAGGCACAATAAGTCCTCCATGACATTGCTAATAGAGGCCAAAAAATCATAGAAACGTAAATAAATGCGATTCCTAACAGTGCAATGACTGTTGAATCATAGACATAATGGAGCCAATCATGGGAGACATGGGGACACAATGCCAACATATCTTCCACCACTTTCCTGGTAACCCTGAGCCATTTGGCAGAAATGCTATAGGAGTCAATGCCCTTCTTTGATTTAAGCACCCACTAAAACACCAATCATGTTTCTCCCCTGTGTAGATTCTCTTGCTCTCTTTTGGTTTCTCTTTGGCATACATGCTTGCATATGTTCTTTGTGACATTCCCTGACTATATTTTCTCTTAATTGTGAATCTATGGTATGTCCATCGTTCTTTTGTGACATAACATAAAAAGCAATCATTCAGGATTTCTGTAAGAACTCATCATTCACTATACCCCTATTTTGATATGCAATTCCCTATTAAAGAGCCTTAAAGAGTTTCAATTTGAAGAAACTTGAATATTGGACCAAACTGTTCACAGCAACAACCATAGTAAGGCAGTGAACCATATCAATCGAATGAGTCTAAGTTCTATTTTATTCCTTGCATAGCTGTAGAGGTTTTAGTATTTACTCTAAAGTTGATTGAATCTACTTTATTTTTATTTAAGGTCATGAGAACTTCATTTGTGCTAAGTCTTTCCCTGATTCCACCCTTCGCTTATATTTAAAATATAAATTGCTTATACAACAGAACATGAAGTATATATTTTTACCAATAGAGGGCTGTTTGGATTTCCCCATTTTTGCATAGGGAAGTTGTTACCTGATCTGACATATTCACATTGAACATGAAGTTGGATCTTTTATTAATGATTAAAACCCTTGGTTTGTGCTAATTGAGAGAAATATCAAAAGATTTTTTGTGAGATTCAGGTGGTGTAAGGGGGAAATCTTGTGGTGTCTCTAGTTGTTTGTTGTGTGGGAATGGATATTGAATGGGTTTTTGGTTGCTTTACATCCCTTGGTTTTATGCCCTTAGACCTAAATTGTCAGCCATCCCATCATTTGGGTTAAATCCAACGATTGGGACTACTGAGTGTGGCCCTCTTTAAAAGCTTGTTGATCAATATAGGGGAGAGACTCTACACATTCCAAGAGAAGAGAAACCAATAGAGGTGGGAATAAAGAGGGAGATTGGGACATCGGTTGGAATATTTACATTGGTAGTTGAAAGCTTTGGAATTTGATGGCACAAAAGTAGAAAACTAAAGACTAAGAATGAGAAGTATGTTCCTAGATCATGAGGACGAAGAGAAGTGTGACCCTATCCATAGAGAACAAAGATTATCTCAAAGCCAATATACAATATGAAAAATGCAACCATGGGGTAAGAATACACAAAATATCTGTCTAAGAGCATATAACTAATATTTGTAATCATTCTTGAGCACAGAAAGAGCCAAAAATGGCCATGCTGGTTTTCACAAATGGGTTTCCAGGGTAAAATATGTGTTAGTTATGTGTATGTAATTGATGCTTCAGAATTGGTTTTATTCCATTTCAATTATAGTTTGCAAGTAATATTTTAATACACAATCATAATTAATTTGCAATGAAATAACAAACAGAGAGAAACATTATAGCTTTCTGCAAAAATAATTAAGGTCCATACTAGTGAAATGACTCAGC